>OZ026621.1:50118213-50408213 GCA_964020975.1 Hermodice carunculata | reverse complement strand
GGTTTTGATTCTAATTGATGAATTTTATGCTTGATTAATTGTTTGTGCATATTTATGCTTTGCAGATGGTTCAAACGTATAAACCAAAGGGCAGCAGGCGTGTCTGGTCACATGTCGACCTACAGCAAGCAAATTGAGAAATGAATGGCAACCTTTTCTCACTTCCTGCAGGATGAACAGTTTATAATATTGCAAAATTCACACTTTGTGGTTACAGGAAAAAAGTAGAAAATCAACCAGAAGCTGCATTGGCACTTGGACGCGTGTGCAGAAATCCAGTGTTTTGTGCACAAAAAAAAAAAAATGTGATTATGCGATGGAATTATCAAACATATTTAACGGCACAGGAAAGGAAGAAATTTGCAAACTGGCTTGTGATGTGGCACATAAAAACAACAAAAATCACCCCTTCAGCAGCCAGAAGATTATTGCTGATGATTGGTTTTAAGAGATTATGAGGAGAACCTCAATATTACCTTGAATACACCACAATCAGTCAGCATGAGTATAGCAATATTGGATTTCGAAAGGCTGAGAACCTGAAAAAAAATTGTAGGAGAACACGCTGGATGTTGCACGTATTTTCAATATTGACAAAACGGGTATGGCAACTTTTCGGAAACAAACACCAAAAATCCTGGCTACAAAAGACAAGAAACAGTTGGGCAGAATAGTGAGAACCGAAAGGGGGCAACCGATAACGGCAATTGTTTGCATCACTGCATCTGGGGGATATGTACTCCCATATGCTGGTTTTTCTAAGAAGGGATATGAATGCACTACTGATGACAAATCCCCGGCCAGAGCAATGATGCAATGTCCAATCATCTATTTTCTCCAATCCTTTTGGGATACCTGAGAGTCTGGCTGGATCAACTCAGGTGGATTCATCACTTCATTCAACACGGTGGTACATATCAGGGGAAGCAGGTACTTCTCATCTTGGACAATCAGAAAAGCCATGCCAGTTTACCCTGTCACTTGGCATGTCGAAAAAATAATGTCTTTCCTTTGTCTTTGCCATCATTCATCACACAAAATGCAACCATTAGATCGTATTGTTTATGAAGACAACTCACACCAAAAGATGCAATGACTACATGAAAACAAACCAAGGATAATGAATCACACAGTATGAAGTTGCTGGCATGTTTGCGGTTGTATACAAGATAGCAACTATTGATAAATTTTTCCGTGCCTAAAATCTGCAGAAATTTGACCATGCAACACTGACGTTCTCACAGATGAGGAATATGCTGCCAGATAATATTTGAGACAGACCAAGTCAAAATGATTAGGTACCAACAGGAACCTAACACTGTGGCCAGATTACACCTAGCAGAAAGACAACCAAAATCCAGTGTCCATAGTACTCATGCTGATGATGACAGTCCTGAAAATGGCAGACAGGTGGCACAAGATTGTGAAAATCTTGCCAACATTGACACCAGAGGACAATCAAATGAAGATCAAAATCAAGTGTCAGACCATACAGGGATCTCGTTGACTGAATATGTGAATGTCAACAATGTGGAAGAACAAACAGAAAATTATTCATAAACGACCCAGGATACTTAACAAGATGCAGGTGAGGCACTGGAGCAGGGCATAAACCATCCTCTTTCTTCTCACCAAAACAAAGGACAGTCAACATAAAATACAGAGCAAGCTTGGAAAGCATACAGCCAGCAGAACATACCAAAAAGCCTTTCCATATATGATTTCTCGCCAATACCATTCGTCTAAACTAACTCAGAAAGAAAACAGAAGCAAAGACACCGGATTCTGAAATCCTATTCTCTCCCCTTGAAGAGGAAACTTGAAGAATCATTTGAAAAGGCAGAGAAAAATCCCAAATACATCCACAGAAAAGAATAACAAAGCTGCCGGTCTCAAAAATAATTATACCCCCTCAAATGCCACAAAAATGACAAGAAAACACGAAGAGAAACAGAAAGTACAACTTCAGCATGTGCTTTACAACCTGATTGCCCCAATTCTACATCTACGGAATGTGTTATTTTTGCTCAAGCAGCAACAGAGAAATATGCAAGTTGTTAGATTGGAACATGGTCCAGCTACAGGAGAAAGATCTAACAGTAAAGAAGCAGACCAAGGCCCGGCAACAGGAAAAAATAGAATGACAAAGAAGTAGAAAAAAGCCACAACTACAAGTCAACAGAAGCAGAATGCTAAAACAGCAGAGCAAGGCCCAGTTAAAAGGCAAAAGACAAAGGCTAATAATGAAACAGAACTGTGATCAGCCAATAGGGAAAAGAAAAAGACATGCATGGAAAAAGAACAGAGTTCGGTTGCAAAACATAAGACCAAGAAAGGCAAAGAACCGAAAGGTGGCCAAGAGCAAAGCAAACGTCACGAAAAAAAAAACTCAAAATACAAACCCTCTTTTCACAGCTGAAACTGAAAAAGGCATCAAGGTCAGATGCTTTTTGTCAAATAAGCATTTAAATTTGTAGAAATCCGTAGCTTTATATCGTCACTGTATACCTTGTTCATGTTAGAACTGTAAAGCTTTGCATTTTTAATGAATCTCAAAAGGGCAGAGATTATCTATTGATGCAACTGCCACCTACATCAATAAAGCATGTTTACAGTGTGATTCTTTTTATTTTTACATAATAGAAGTGTGTAAATTATTTTTTCTATTGTTCAACAATGAGCAGTATTATAATTACTATCCTGTGTATGCTAACTATGCAAGTTGACAGAAGAATTGCATATTAAAGTATGTCATTTGTTTTTGAGAAATAGTCAGTATCACAGTCATTTTCCATTATTTTTATGTGATATGTAGGTAAATTGTGCAATGTAGTTTTATTTCTCTTTCATTGGAGAACTGGAAAACTCATTTGCTTTTTAGGGTATGTAATTCTGATAATTGCTACAATTGGTGCTACCAGAGAAAGCTTTGGTTGGTTTTGCGTTTCAGTGAAGTATTGCGTCAATTAAAACATTTTACATCGTAATACCATTCTTTATATATCTTTTATCACAAGACAGTGAAACTTTTCTTTGTACTAAGTTCAGGTTATTCCGATAACTGGCACAATTGGTGTTACCAGAGAAAGACCAGAGAAAGAATTGGCGTCCAATATCAGTTTAAGCTGAAAGACGCATGTCAATCCCCAGTTTCATACCATTGAATTCATTTTCTGATATGGCACTGTTAGTGTGAGACCATTGTCTTGTGACTTATCTCTCATGCCTGGCGCATGATCAAATAGTTCAAAAAAACATTACCCATCTTCATAAATTTCAAGCAAACAATGACAACAAAGCGATCGTGAGTTACCAAAATATCAACATTTATCTTCCACTACCAGTGTAAACGAACAAATTTCACTCTTGATTTAAGACAGACAGTCATCCATAAAAGGCAACGGGTAAACACAATTAAGCACGGCTGCATACACTGGCTTGAACAGTCAGGCATTGAAGCCCCTGAGATTAATCCAAAGACTATACTAAAAGGATAAAAGGGTACTGGACTGATATACAGACGACCGGAAGAAATAATGACACGACACAACCAGACCTAGCCAGTGTTTTCATTTCATACATGTAGCCTATTTAATCCGGAAATTAAGACAAATGCACCCCTGTGATATGTGGAAACCGATTTGGACACAGCAAGAAGTTGATCAACTTTCATTGTCTCTTTATCTAGCTTTCCCTAACAAACAAAAAAAATATGCAACATTACACTTAGATTTGTTATTGCGCTTTTGTGCTCTTGCGGGCTCACATCTATAAAAATACTTCCTCATGGCAATACAATAATAAATATATATATATATATATATATATATATATATATATATATATATATATATATATATATATATATATATATATATGCATAGTTTCTCTGGATTGCCTAATAGTAAACACAGACTAATCTGGAAGCTCTCCAGTGCATAAACGGACGCACACGAATATATACAATATACATTGGTCGAGAACAGAAAACTAAATTCACAGCTGGTACAGGAATAATAGAGTTTATGCCAAATAATGGAGACTTACAATTAGATCATATTCGACATTAGTAAATAAAACGTCTAGATTCTCATATAAATGTCTGAACAGCCTCAAGGATTAGTACGTTATCGGTGTTTGGCAAATCCTCACTAATTTTCAAGAGAATATTTATTAAAATATCCTGTAGAGCACTGCACTATTAGAGTCGGATTTACACCTGGAGCGAGTATGTAACACACAGTGTTCAGTAGACAGTTGGATTTACACCTGGAGCGAGTAAGTGACACACAGTCTTCAGTAGACAGACCCTTTGCACAGTGAATTTGAAAGTGTAACTCCAAGATGTGTATGTTGAGTAGCCTGAGGAGTCAGTGTGTTTCTAATAAGTAGGGGGTGTGTGTGATCTGGTTTGTTTCGTGTAGCTGAGAAGATCAATAGATAGATTTTAAAGAATTAAATGTCATCCGCCAGAGCTTGCTCCAAAAATGAATTTGTACAAGATTAGAATTACGGCTTTCAGCTGTAGCCGTTGGTTAATGGACAATTTCAAGATTACTGGTATCATCATCTAATAGACGGATCTCACAGGTAATGTTAACAGTTATGTATTTTATGTAAACTAGGAAAAGTATGGGACAAAGGATGGAACCGTCGGGCACTCCAGTCTCTAGGAAGCCAAGATGAGGTATGTCCTCCAATAGTAACGCGTTGAAATCGGTTTGAGAGAAAGTTTTCTCGAAATCGTAACACAGGATCTTCAAGCCACAATTGTTTCAGTTTAAAAAGTAGACCAAGGTGCCCAACTCTGTCAAAGGCCTTGGATATGTACAAAAAACCATGCAGGCCTCGTGGCACAACTCAAGTCCACTGTAAATAGTATGAAGTATGCTAACAAGTTGATTTACAGTGGAATCGTTTTTCTTAAAATCAGAGTTTTTGACAAAAAGGAAATTGTTAAATGTTAGACATTTAAAGAAGATGTTATAAACTAGGCACTCAAGTACTCTAGAGACATTACAGAGGGGTGAAATTGGCCTATAGTTTTTCTTTGACTATTTGGTACTTTTTGTAAAGACAGGGCACACGCTGTAATAATTAGGAGACTGTGAAGAAAGGGAAATAAAATGTGTTCATGCAATAATAAAAGCGGTAGTCACTTGTATCTGTGAAGCAGGACAAACGAGGCCAGCAAAAATCCTCGACCACACTTTTGGCCAGCACGGGATCTAAGGTGGGCAGTCGCGTCTGCGCTGTCGGACATTGAGAGCAATGTTGGGTTTCACCAGACGAAAGGTGAGAGGAGAGGTTTTCTTATATTATCGTATAATTTACATGGGAAGAATAAATTAAATTCACCTTTGATTACATCACCTAAAACTCTTTATCGTTCACTCACTTTCGCTTTAGAAGAACGCCCGATTTCAATCCTCAATTTATGATTCCTTATTCTTCATTGTGTTAATATTTAGAGTCTTTTGAAATTGGTGATGCTTGAAAAGTAGCTTTCTCTTGAACAGTCGATCAAATTTACGTTTGCTATTGTCCTATCTTTAACATTCTGGATCCATATTTCTCCGAAGGAAAATTGTTCATACTTGGCCTTTAAATGTTGCATGATTAAAACAAGTGTCTTATCGGAGTATGGAAGTTCTGGTTTATTTAAATTAATCCAAATATCACTAATACATTTGCAGAATGGGTCTTCCTGTTGAGGCTCAACTTTTGTAACCTTCGGAGTGTAATTCTAATGCATCATTACTTGAACGTTTTCAAATGTGGTCTTCCAACATGGGATCAGAACCCGTAACCAGTTTGGATAATGCGTGTCTCCATTTCAATTTCAAGAGGGTAAACACCAACTTCGGCCAAAGTTACCGAGTTATTTTATCTACCCGGTATAAATTTGCTGAAATCTGTTATAACCTTACTTGCAGGGATAATGATGATGATGATGATGATGATGATGATGATGATGATGATGATGATGATGATGATGATATCAATAATAATATCTTTATTGAACCCCCAAATATTGAGGAAATAAGATATATACAAAACATACAGTTGACATATAGCTCTTAAAATAATGTCAGAAAAGGTTAAAAAAGCACTGAGATGCTGGCAATTCTTAATATGATCTGGTTAATAGTTTGACTGGCTGGTGTTCATTCGATCCAAATTACATTGAAGGTCTGATGAAGAACCAGGTATTTCACAGAGTCTTTTAAACCAGTTGGTTCAGTCAATGATGTGTTGCGAGCACCGGTGGGCACCATTCGTGACGGTATTACATCAATTTCATTCAGTGTTTCTACAACAGTGCTTGAGATGGTGAGTTCTCTGACGACTTGTAAAGCAACAAGATAAACAAACAATTACAGAGTTCCGAAGCCAGAGAAATCGTGTAACGCTTGACGACTTTGAACACACTTTTTATATCTAAAGCACACAACAGTTGAAACTGGTGGTGGCGTTTGTCCAGCCAAGACTGTTTTTAATCCTTGTACCCTGTGCTGATTCGAGTTCGTGCATATTCTGTTTTGATAAATTAACACAGTCAAGACCGAATGTTTAACTGGGTTCGCCAACACAAAAGAAAGGAGGTCCATATTTCAATGACACATTGCTTTTGAAAACTGTTAATGCATGACAAAGTGTGGCGTGATTTTGGGGTAGAAAGACAGTTGCCTCAGAAACATGCACTAGGTGAAGGGGTCTCTGAAAACATGCATACAGATAAACTGAATCCATAATGAAACCAGTTAAAAGAAAAATTGAAAAACACAGGTAAACGAAATTGATCAAATATATTTCATCAGGTCAATATGTGACATAACCTAGAGCTGCTAGAGGCGATAATAGCCCCATGCACATAGAAATATATATCGGCATAGGTATGGAATGCCGCAACAGTCGGATGAAGTTAGAAATGCGTAGTAAATCCTAACTCAGTGCCCCCTTCCCCTCCCGAAAAAGTCAGGTAATAAATTCACCAAGGGATGTTTCCAAACATCCTACATGTTGCATTGTGATGAATTCTTCACACAAGAGGTAGATAAACATGTGCAAAATATGAATCAAATCATAAAGAAAAAGATATAATATTATCCTAGGTAATGGAGACCTAGATTTGAGACATGTATGGAAATAATACCACAACAGTCACTGTCTGAGCAACGAAGTAACATGTGTAGATAATTAATGCTGACTCCAAAAAAATGTCGGGTACTAAATTCCCCAAAAGATGTCTCCAAACATCCCATATATTACATAGTAATGGTGTCAGATTTCAGCCATAAGCGAATACAAGCGCAGTTTAGCTGATATTTCCAAAGGACACATGCCCACCATATATGTTAATTAAACATCCCTGTGAGTTGCCCTCGACACTGTCAATTTTTCGTGCTCACGTCTTCATACAGATGTCCATCCAAATGGCTACCCTGAAGCACAGAAGACACCGACAACTTAACATCATTGTCTGATCTTTTGTATGATCGGAGTGCCTTAACGCTTTTATGCCCAGTTTGTTCGGCGATCAACTGTTCATCCACATGGCTGCGGAAAAGGCGCGTCGCAGTGGTGGCCCTGAGTGAATGATTAGTATACCTGCCCGTGTCACCAAGGTCAGCGTGATCCATAATTGTGTGCGCCATTGTTTTTAATGTGTTATGTACAATATACTACTTGGCATACCATAAGATACTTCCCTCACTTACTTTGGTGAGAGGACGAAGATAGAGCCCTTTGTCAAGCATACCAGGTGGACAACGTTGGATATATTTCTGCATCAAATTTATCAAGCATCTTCATTTATTTGGATTTCGTGCAACCCTACGACTGGCGTCCTTGTGTTTCAGCCCGTCTTGATATGTTTTGCTGACATTCTCGGTGAATTCCACAAACTTCCGACCATCGTTGTCTTCACCAAAATTAAAATTGTTTATGCTAACATCCCAGTATTCATTACAGCCAAGCAATGCAAAGTTCACACCAACCAACCAAAATACTGCGTAAAGTAGTGCGGTTAACGTTGGATTGTCATCCGATAAGATTCGTTTTTCCTAAAGGATGTTTTCCATGTCTAGAGTAATGTGGTCTGCCTGGTTTACAGTCATCCCTAATCCAGCAGCAGAATTTTTCACCTCGAGATCCAAGGCAGCTTGTATCAATTTGAACTTCTTATCACTCAACAACTTGACGTAACGCCCTCGTAGCTGTAAATACTTCTGAAGACTTGTAACTTTTGCATACAAACTTTTGTGTGGGTAGCGATGGCCGTCCTGCTTGCGTACTTCGCGTATAAACAAAAGCAAGGTGTTGATCTAGCTCCCCCTCTTTCATTTTTTCCAGTGAATAAAAAAAGTGGCGGTGTGTTTAGATTTCCACAGCTTCCAACTAGAATACAATCTGTACGACCAGTCAGCTTTGTGTTTTGTGTTGAGTAGAGTTGCGTCAGAAAGCAGTTTTTGAAAATCCATTTCTGTTTCGCATGACATCAACGGCAAGTCTCTCAGCTATCCGATACATATACTGTAGTACCTTCTGTATGTGGCCATCCCTTTAGCCAAGAACAAGTGGCCACAAACAGCAGGTGACCTGTCGCTGCAGGTAAATTTACTAGAAAACTGACTTTTATGTACAAGCTTAGTGGCCGCAAAAAGCAATGTGGCTATTCAAGCCAGTGGTTGCTTACAGCAGGTACCAGTGCCACAATAATTGTAAACATCTACCCTTTCCATGCCAGGTTTGAGATTTTCAGCCCGAGTTAACAGTTTTCCCCAGTGCGTTCTGGGCACGGAGAGCATGTCGATGAAAGCTGTCGACTCACCGTGAATGATAGATATGGCGTCTTTTTTGGTTTTCGTTGACAATATATTGTGATCAGCATGCCAAAAAATATGAAATAGTTATATTATTGTATTTACACCCTAAAAATCGGGACCAAGAGTAATTGTGTTAATATAATTCATACATTTAGACCATGGGAATCGGTGCTATCTCGCCAGTGCTGTATTATCTTTCCATATTTGCCTGTTAAGACAGACTTTCCAGTGCAGCGTGAAATTAACTTGAGGAGGGAGCACGGAAAGAAAGTAAAACCTATATTTTAGGATAATGAAACAAAGTCTATATTAATAATACTGCACTGCAGAGATATTGGAGTGTATTTTCAGGTGTTTACCCTCGGCACATAAAGTGTCGGATGGTATTGTCGTCCCCTGCGTCTTCCGTCCGTCCGTCTTGTAGACGTAACCACGATATCTCAGAAAATAGTCATTTTAGCTGTACCAAATTTTTGTCACAGAAGGACCTTATGATGAACAAAGTTCCTATTGAAAAATAGCTTTCTATGATTATTTCAAAACTTTTTAAGAATCTTTTCATGTATAGCATCAATCTTGACGACGTTGCCATGATATCTAGAAAGATTCTAACCGCAGATTTACAAGTTTTTTGTCAGAGACGTATCTTATGATGCCTCAGGCAAATGGGCCCATGTTACTGGTACCTCTCCGATTGCCTGAATCCAGACATGCTCACACAAGCTCAGATTTGGGACCAGAGTCCGGACATGCGCAGACGCGCTCAGACCTCGGATCGGAGTCCGGACATGCTTGTCTGTCCCAAAATGGCAGCTCTACGTGACACTTTGCGTGCACCTTACGTTAGTTTTGAGCAGAAGACATCGATGAGATAAAATAGCGTCTTGGTTGGATCGGAAAATAACAATTAGGAAACTTTATGGTGGATTAAATGGAAAGGCGATCGATTTTTTCGAACATTTTGGCAGTTGTGAATTTCAAGGTTTCATTCATTGATTCAATTTCAGGTTCGAAGGAAGCCACAAATTACTGACAATTTCCAGGGCCAGTAGTATTCATGTTTTGATCACATCAACAACATGCCAAGTATTTTATTTTGTTGGTATTGTCCCATTGCAATTTGGACCAACAACAACAATTTGCTTTGAACACAAATTTAAATACAGTTATAGACACGTACCAAATTCCTTCATCGTGCGGAGATATAACTTTTCCTCCCGGGCTTTTCCTGCTTTGGAATTCCTCTTTTTGTGTTGAAAATATTTTTTTTTTCAAAATGGCATGGAATTTGTCTGAGATGTACAAATGCCACGTACACATTCCAGTTTATTTAAGGGGGTGGGGAGTAGCCGGGTTTTTTTTCCTCCCTTCGGTCCCAGCTTGGTCACATCCCTGATCGTGATACAACTAGTTAATGATGCCATTGTTGCCAAATCATTGGGTATTATTGATCACAATTCATTGCCCTTAAACTCGAGCATACACAGAGCAAACCAAGTACTGTTCATCATGCATAGCTCACCAGTCATAAATAAATAAAATAAATTGCACTGGGATGATATTGAGTTTGAAAATTGAATTTGAAGCCATATTATTTTTTTTCATATTGATATGGTACATTTTGACAATCAAAGGGCTTAGTACAAGAAGCTGTTAACTCGAGATACAGAGTTTTGCCCATAAATGGCAGAATTTCGTTCACAAACTATCGTTCTTTATCCTGGCAAAAAGAAGAAGCATTTGGAGTAAAACTGTGACAGAAAAACTCAGGAAAAATTAGTGCAAGTACATGAATTGATAACTCCACATAGAAGTCACACCCATGTATGCAACAGCTTGTTAAGAACACATACCATTTATATGCACAAGTTATGAAATATAAAGTAAACATGTCTTTCGTGCCAGTCTATGACAAGTCGAAGTAACAAGCCTAAGCTACAAAGGCCCCAAGATGCCAACATGAATTAACAGGTACTGGCACTGAGCCTGAAGTGAAAAAAATCAACTACATCCTTTTAGTGGGTGAAACATGGTATCTACAGACAACAATCATGTTGCTTGTACACATGAAGTTGGTAACTGAGCATAATGCTTCGCTCAATCTGATTGGTAAGAAGTTCTGTGGGTGTGGCTGGTCCCTTTTTGGTAACGGAATATATAACAAGTTTTATGATTTCACCCAAAACAAATAGTTTGTTTACTTGATGTGCAATAACATGGTAGCTATGAAAAAAGGTTTTTGTAAATAAATATATATATATGTTACACTATGTATAAAAACATTGGTTTTTTTATGAAAAAAACAACAACAGAGAATGAGTCATAGCCAGTCACAACGAATCATATTATGTGATCTAGACACAGCAGATCAATGGTTTTGTTCAGTAACTAACTTTAAGGCTGGTTTTCTCAATTTCTTAAGATATGGACTTATCAGGTTCTTGCATTAAGCCCTTCAATTATTGAGAAAATGTCAGAAACCCCACTTTATATACTAGATTCCCAAGCATGATAATTTTAAATTGCCTATTAATATTTTTGCCATTACCCCTTTTTTTCGACTGAATAATTTTTAATGTGTATGTACCTCTAGATACATACACATGATATTTTAATTTTATAAGAGAGTGTTTTTGTTTTTGCAGGCATGTGTACGGTGACTTAAACTGACTAGGCCTGCCGAGGCATGCACATCTACAGAATGCACAGCTGACGAAAGGAAAAGACAGTTTACAGTTTATTGCAAATTTTTTGAGCCCATACCATTTGACCCAACCGGCTCTTTTCTCTCCATATTTTTTTTTTGGGGGGGACACATTTTTTGTGCATATACCAATTGCCATAACCAAACTTTTCAATATTTGGGGGGCCCTGAAAAGGGCCCTTTGTTTTTGTGCTAATTTGGCTTCACTGTTGGTGACATATATATTGCTTGAAGGAGTTGTGGAAGATCTTCATTCCATCTCTATCACAGTGCAGCCCATCGTGGAAAAGGTCCCTTGGTGCCCCCTGTTGCAGAAACTGCCTGTGTACATTTATGATGTCCAATCGGGGTATTTTCTTTAGGCCATCATTCGCACACTCAACCTTCCACTGTTTAGAAGAAAAATCTCTGGCACGTGGTAGTATTGAAGCGATTGCGATGTGCTTGGCTGTTGGGTATGTCGCCTTCAGTGTTGCCAACAAAAGTTTGGTGTTACTTTGTGCTCGTTGGTGCTGCTTCTCAATGAGATTGGTCCCCACCATCAGGATACTGTGGGTTTACCTCTCAGTTGGGACTGCCCTGTTCAATACTTGGTTGCGAAGAGTCAAGGGGGTACCTCCGGGGAAAAAAAGACACATCCCCTCTGTATGGCTCCAGATGCCTGAACATAGACGACCCAAGATACAGCAACTTAATCGTGTAAAACAAATGAGGCTAGAAGATTACCTTGAAAATCAGCAGCTTATATCACAGAAGGCAACCAGTCAGAAGGTGTGAATGATTCTGATTGGACTTTGCTTGATCCAATCAAAAGGCAGGTCATTGTTAAACCAGGTGTGAACGAGTCTAAATGGCTAGTGCCCTTAGTCAGGTGTGAATGATTCTAATTGGCTCAGTGTCCCATTTGAAACTTCAGCATTATATTATAAATATTAAAATATAAAACAGTGATCATTGTAAAAATAAGGAAAACAATATGAAAAAAAATACACAAAAAGTATAACATTTTTGAAAACCCGATCCTTTTTAAAAGTCTCGTTATCATTTAAGAACAATCCAATCATTATGGAAAAGTTGTTACTAGCATCCAAATATTTACATATGCCAAATTACAATATATAGATAATGGAGTGCAAATTTAAGTTAGCACAGATATTCTAAGAAAATGACTAATGCAGATATTTATGTGTCATTTTAGGTGTTTTTTAACAAGCGAGGTACACTACTTAAGCTAAAGGACTTATTGCTTGGTCCTCTTACAGAAAATCACTCACACAAAGTGCATAGAAACACATAACCTGGTTTATCACAATTTTAAGTATCTTATTTTATCACAGCTAAACATAAAATTGTGGAAAATTGTGATCAGAGTTATCATTTGTTGTGGTGCATGTTCCATGGTATAATTTCAGCAGACCCTGTTTTATTTGTACATGTATTTTGATGTATTATACATTTACATGTAAGACAATCCATTTTAAACAAACATTTTTTAACTAACAGACATACATGATTTGACATTGAAAAAGGTATATGTTACAGTTTTACTTCCCTTTTTTTAATTTTTCATTTATTTTACCAAGAAGATATCCTCTTTCACATTTTTCACATTTACTAGAAAAATTTCCCCACCCCTCCCCCGCCATATCCCTACGTAAGAAATTTAACCCTGAAAGTGCCAATAACAGCTATAGTCATTTTCTCATAAATGTTAAGCATATAATGGTTAAGAGATTCTAATACCTCATGAACATACTTTGCATGCAAATACCAGCAAGCCTAGTCTAAAGCAAAAGGTAGTCTTAGTCAACAGCCTTCCTCAGGGCACTTTGTGCACAAAGTGCCCTTAGGAAAGCTGTTTTAACATGCATCTGTCGGGGTAAATGTGGTTGTATCGGGTGACAATTTATATACACAGCCTACGCCCTGGTCAGGTATGGAACCTGGTCGCAGTGGTGAAAGGTGAGAGCGTTTTTCGCTCGACCAAACCGTACTCTACGCTCCATGGCACAGATGTCTGCGTGTTTTCCCCCGTTTTTTACTAAAACAGGTTGTGATAACGTAGAGAGATGGGATGCTTATGATATATGAGAGTCTAGTTTAATCTATAATTTATAAGAGTTAAAATGCTAATAAGATAACAATATATGAATAGAACTTCCTGGTTGAGTAAACATGTACAAGCCACAATGTAACCATATTAATACAGAAAAATTACCTTCGGACAGAGGTTTTTTACGCCCATATAAATATTCGGTGCAAACGGTTGGACCTTCGACGGAGCCCATGCCACTGATATCAATTGCTTTCGTGACTGCATGTTTGACATCGTGTTGTGAAAGTTGAAGTTGAAAAGCGGCATTTTCAACAACAGAACTGTAAATTATAGGACTGTTTGTACAATAAGAGGCACAAGATTTCGAAAAGTGCTCTTCCGCCATGTCTAGCGCTTTAGACAGGATTTCATGCAGCGAATCTCTGGAAATATCCCCTTGTGGCATTTCTTCAGCCTTTGCCATGGTAAACCAAACTGGGTCACTTGAGTTTGTTAAACTGAACAAGAAACCCCTCCCTTGCCTGGTACTGGCCAGCATCCATGTGACCACATGATAACAAAGTGTCAGTGCTGTCTAAAGTGAAACCAAGCAAAAGGAACTCATGCAACTTTGCACCAGTTACAGCTTACTTGCCTGGAAGTGAAGCATGAATAGAACAAAAGTTAATCGTTGTCAATGTGAATGAGTAAAGTTCCCATTCGTCTCAACACAGCTTTCATTTTTCACTATATTACCTATTTCATTTATTGATAATTTTAGCCCCGAATTTCTGAACGTCGTATTCACTCATACCAAAAGATGTTGCAATAGGAAATACATTGGCCTTGCTCCTAAAAAAATTGTGGGGCACATATTTATGCTCATTTTATCCGTGACATCCGTGATGGCAAGCTGGACTGGTTTCTAAGTCGTGGGGAAGTGACTTAATTGCTTGACCATCTGTGTACTGCTTGATGTCTTCATATTAACTTGGTATCGACACACGCTTGCTGGTAATAATAACTGTTCTCTTTCTGGAGGCTTAGCATAAAGTCTGTATTACTATTTTTTTTCTTTCTCTATTTATCACAACTTACATTATACTATGTAAACCTATGAAACAATAAGTGTACTACGTGTACGAAATAAAGATATATATATATATATATATATATATATATATATATATATATATATATATATATATATATATATATATATATATATATCCGGAATTTCAGAAGGCCGGGGGAGGGCCACGAGGGGATGTGAGCATGTGATCGTTCTGTTTTGTCATCATAAACGAAATCGGAATCACCAATTACAATTAATATTTTCCTATGTATCCTTTATTTGCTAATTGTTAAAAAAAAAGCGGCAAACACATTCACAATGCAGGATAATGGCATTTAAGCTCCCTGCTCCGTGCATTAACCTCAGCATAAAAAACACAGGTGCAAAAAAACCCCAAAGGTCTAGGAAAAGACGCTTACGCTACCTGTGTTTTTAAAAGCACAGGGAATGAAATTTATCATTACCGAGGTGGCCCATTTGGATCACCAAGCGCTGCAAAGCTGATCAATGACTTGTGATATGAGAGCCTTGCATTCAGGTTAAAAGTGGAAAGTTCTCAGCTTTTAATGGACTGGCAGCCCTGCAATCATGCTGTATAAATTTTTATTCATTACGTTTTTCACACATAACCATCATATATATATATATATATATATATATATATATATATATATATATATATATATATATATATATATATATGCATACATACATACATACACGTACGCACACACATGAACACACAAACACACATGCATATTCTTTATTCATGTTTGGCCGAATATGTCACGGTGAAAATGAAGATGAAACAATAGAAATGATCATTAAGACAGGTAAGGAACTTGTTGCAGGTCCATAGGCGTTTTGCTGGACCTGCTGGATGAATCAAAGGATACGCTCGGCTGCGCCTCGCGTGCCCTTTGATTTATCTCGCAGGTCCAGCAAAATGGCTATGGACCTGCACTGTATTCATAATTACCTAACACTTCGCGCCACTTATAACTCCAGAATAGCACCAGCCCTTGTCAGAGTATTTTTCATAGTGGGTCTTGCCGCTGAAATTCTTTTGCGAACATGTTGGCCACATGATTCTGTTTTTGAATTCGTAATTCCGAGTATGTTTATCTCATTAGCATATTGTAATTGTGTTGGACAAGGTATACAGAAGGTGCCTGTTCAAACACTTTTAGGTTGGTACACATCACCTGTGTTTCTCTGGCACCGAATGAGAATCTCCGTTTGTCAGCCTAAGACTTACATATATTAATAAGACGCTGGAAGCCAGTAGCAGAATTAAAACAAAGTGTCAGATAGTCAGCATGTGCAAAAGAATTATATTTGTTAGCACCAATGCACACTCCGTGATTTGTATCATGAAGCTCGTTCAGAATTATGTTAAGAAAAATATTAAAGAAACTGGGCGACAATACGCTACCTTAACTGGTACCCCTAGTTACTTTAAAATATAAACTGTATTGTTGTGTCCATCTTACACTAGCACGAAGACCACTGTACTACTTGCATTGAAAAAAAAACAAAACATTGAGCAACTAGTATTACCTGTTGTACTTCATAAAAGAATCCTTGGTGCCATTTGCGGTCAAAGCACCTTTCGGAGTCTAAACTACACACCAAAAGGGGTGAATGTTTTGCTTTAAAGTAAGCAGCTTTTTTCTTGAAGCAGGGAGCATCCGAAGGAGGTGCTGCGTTTATACCTGAAACCAAACTGGGATTCTTGAATATCATCTTCAGGTATCATTGGGCTCTCAACCAGTTTGTTCAGCGTAGTATTCAATGTTATAGGTCTGTGGTTCCCCGGCTCATTCGGGTCTAACGTAGGTTATTATTATTTTTTTTTTTCAAAATGGGTATTATCAGTCCCTCATAGAAACTGGACGGCACAATAGAACTGGACAACATGATACACAACATTGATTGAAAGTATTCACAGAGTATATCTGAATTCCCCCATATGAGATGCTCTGGCACAATTTCGTCACTACCAGGTGCGCATTTACCATGAAGGGAAGTAACCAGGTTTACTACTGTTTCCTCTGTTGTTCTCGCACCAATCAATAAATGGCACTGTGCAATCGACGGATTTCCCACTGTCATGTTCGGTGGATGCATAATGTTTTTCACACGAAAAAATTCGCTTATAGTTATTATTATTATTATTATTATTATTATTATTATTATTATTATTATTATTATTATTATTATTATTATTATTATTATTATTATTATTATTATTATTATTATCATTATTATTAATATTATGATGATGATGATTATCATTATTATTATTATTATTATTATTATTATTATTATTATTATTATTATTATTATTATTATTATTATTATGAAAAGTGGAACTAAAGCAAAAAATCTGTCGATTCAAATATTTGTGCAATATATCAACAACATGACACTGGTTGTTCAGTAAAAATGGAATTTCCTGCTGAATGCGCGTAGTAAATAAAAAAAGAAATATCTGCAGCACCAAACGCATTTTTAATCAAAATATGTTCCCCCCTCTGGTCCATTTTTCACTCAATTCCAGCATATATTTTAATTGGAAGGAACGACGGGTCACGCTGGAGAATCATGACAGTGTTCACATCGAGTTTAATACATCACCCCTTCCGAAACTGAAGTTGGACTCGTCCATATTCGACACATGAAATTAAGGACAGGTAAGACACCAAAAATAATAATTTCCACTTTAATCGATCATAGCTCAAAATGTATGCGTTAGGATAACAAATCATATTACATGTTTGTAATCATCACACTCCAAAGAATTTATATGTTCCGTATTTGGCTGTCTGTGATGTTAATTGTTGAATAAATAATTGAAAGTTGACCGCAAAGCATCAACCCCATAAATGTCGATAGAAGTTACTGATATTTGTGATAAAATCGTCATTGCACTTGCATCTTAATCCTGACATATTGGAAACAAAAAAAAAATATTCGCAGGGAATCCGTGCAATATCGACGCATTCTTGCACCTGTTTCTGTCAACGAAAGAAACAGGTATAACATAAGATCAAGGAAAATTCTGTCCATTTTTCGTTCACGATCATATTATATACTGCCCTACCTGCAGTTATATGCGCATAGATAAACCTCCCTAATGAAATTCGAAATTTTGAGGATCTTCCTGAGTTCAAGAAAATACTGAATCGAGACACCAAAGGAGTAAACAAACTATTATCTCAAGGCTAGCTGTATTCCATGCGTGAATTCACTTGGGGTGTTGCAAGGTGAATTTTGATGTTTTCAAGAAGGGTCCGATAGAAACCCCTGTGTGCCTATGGCAACAGTAACGAAGCTACTTTTCATTATTTTTTTCGAGTGTTCCTTTTAGAAATATACTACAAACTAGATATACATTCGCTGAAGCTAAAGTAGAAATTTCACCCAGGTGGTGGTGGTAATCTGCTTTACACCAAGGTCCAGGGTAAGTTTTTTCCCGAGAGTGTGGAAATTGGATGTGGATTTTATTTTCATTACACAAGGGTTTTCAGTTAAAACCCAATATTGGGGACCAAGTTCTGCGACTCCTTTTTGCCTGCCATGTCATGTCCATCCACTTCGTGGACTGGGAAAATGGAAGCACATTTTCGTGAGAAGATCTTAAAAGGCCAGTGCAAATTTCAGGTTTGAACTAACTGAGTAAGAATTGGTAAAAAGTGAGTATTTTCCTGGGTCATACGTTGCTAATTTAATCTCCCTTCTGAGGGGTAGGCTTGCTGTTCACCAGTGAATGTGAATATATGGTTTTTTTCAGGCTGACCCTTTTTCTCTCAGGATACATTTGGACAGAAGATTCATTACTTTACATTATGCATGACCTATATACACTATAGATCATGTCTGACAGGAAGGCAACATATTCGGTTCAGCGAGAGGGTGCATATTGAGATAGCCCGGTTTATATACCACACTCGAAATAGTAGCTAGGATCCAATCGGTGACAGTAGGCGGCCCAAAGATCAATATTTATGAAAGTAGTAGCGAGAGCAAGCGAGCTCATATGGTTAAGTGAGATTTAAACGAGATCTGTATAGTGATGACTTCGAATTTATTGTGCCAAGGTGGCGGCTTATGGGGCGATAATATGGAACCTACTCTGGCTCTCTGGGTAAACAACAAATAATTGTCAATCTCTAGAAAAATATAATAATGTACGTGCTTGCATTCTTTAAATCCATTCTTCTAATTAATAGGAATCTTTATCCTTGACCACTGGTAACCGCTGCCGTGTACTGAACTTCGGAGTTCCGAACGCAAAACGCAAAGCGGTTGCCACAATTTGACTGGCCGTCAGGTGGGGCAAAATAGAATAAAGATCCACAGGACCGGTGTTGCGGAATAGAATGGGCCACACCTCCAATATTAACATAACACAACAAACAAAATGACGCATCATCGACCCTAATTCACCGCTACGCAATATTTCAAAGCTGCTGTGAAATACAAAATTTACTGCATTGAAGAAGCCAAAATTTAGTATACCGCACGATTCACGAACTCGCATTGAATTGAAACCTCGCCTGGCAAACACGCTTCTAGGGCTTCAAATGGGTCTGATGATGATGATGCTGATGGTGATGATGACGACGACGACGACGATGATGATGATGGTCACAGTGATGGTGCAAAAAATGTGATGGTCAGGCGATGATGATGATGATGATGATGATGATGATGATGATGATGATGATGATGATGATGATGATGATGATGATGATGATGATGATGATGATGATGATGATGATAGTCACAGTGATGATGGTAACTATGTATATTGTGATTATGGTGACGATAACAGTGACCAAAAAAAACCAACAAAGCTATATCTCCATCATATCACTCTCCATTAAAAAAAGCACAGCACCTGAATCTACAGCTGCAAAACGCCTGAACTCTCAATATGTTATCAATGCATGGCCATAGTATTATGCCACTTGTTTAAATTTATTATCCCGGGATTTTCCCCCATTACTTTTCAGCATTCATAGTAAAATGGAAACTACCAGTACATGCTAAGTCAACATTCTATTGTATATCACATGGTACACACACACGTTTTCACAAATTATATAAGAATCTTGTCGGATTCTGCAGCAATTACAGTATTACTTTCCCATTTGGCACAAATTTTTAAGGCTTAGGTGCGTCCCTGTGTTGGTATTGTTATAATATATAATTATAAATGTGTGTACATGTATATACCTACATATGTGTGTATATATATATATATATATATATATATATATATATATAAAGATTAAAGCTGCGCTCGCTTTTTACGGTGCTAGCCGTTTTTTCTTTACCGCTTTTCGGCAAGTTTTGCGCGATGTTCTCCGTTGGTACTGCCAATTGACATGTCATTTGCTGAGATACAGTACTCAATAAGAATGGAGCCACTAACCCAGTGGTGTGGGATACAAATTGGAGCACACAGAGAACCACACATACCCCAGCAGCGGGTTTTTTTCTCTTTGTGGTGGAGGTCAAGAAACAACTGTGCATGGTACCGCCAGCGAAGTACATCTTGAAGAATATGCCATGTCAAGGAGATCTGCAAGAAACATCAGTGCTTGGGCTTAAAGTTACATAAAAAATACTCGTCATACTGGAAGTGCGACGAATCCCATTTTTGAAGCTCTTGCTGTTACGTAATGCAGATAACATGCTCTTACGAATACGTGGATTTCCAATGGCATAACATACAGGGTTTAAGGTACTGTTCAAGTAGCCAACCCAATAAACAGTATAAACCATCCAATCAGCCAAGGAATCGGGCTTTATGGCTTGCAAAATATAAGTAGCTGATATTGGCAGCCAGCAAACTGTAAAGGTGCACAAAAGAAGTGATATTACTTTCGCAGCTTTTTTGTCTCTTGCTGCTTTTAGTCGTTGCATGTTTTTGGTGACATCACTCTCACTCTCACCTTCTGATATTGCTAGTTGCACACTTCCAGACTTGTTGATAATGCGCAGGGTCAATAGATACAAAACTATTGTACTAATTATTGGACCCCAGATACAAGAGACTGCCATCATTATTGCTAAATACAGTTTGGTGCCGTAATATGTGCCACATTTTTCAGAATTAAAATCTTTTTCTGGACGCAACAGTCTCTGTGTAAATCCTATAAACAGTCCATAAAATATAGAAGTAAACACCCATATAAGAGTTAAAACTTTCCTACCCATGGATGGGGTCACTTTCATTCTATGAGTCAGTGGGGAAATTATACTGACATATCGATCAATACTTATGGCAAAAATAGTGTATATCGACACGCAACTAAGAATGTAGTCGAAAGCATTCCAAATATCACACATCATCATTCCAAAAGGCCAATACTGAAGAGTGGTGTACACAGTCCATACAGGCATTGAAATCAAACTTATCATGACATCTGCTATGGCAAGAGAGATAATAAAATAGTTGCTGACAATACGCAAACTTTTGTCCTTGATAAACGCCAGAAAGACGAGTACCTGACCCACAAATGTGATAATGGTCAAAACAGTGCCAAGTGTGCAAAGTGATATCTCCTTGACACCGATGTGAAAAGGCGAGAGTCTCAGCGTGTCATTGCTGGCATTCACAAAGCGCACAGTTTCAAAGTTTGCCATCATGCGCTTGGAACTTTCAGGTGCATTACTTCGCTATCCTCAACTGTACTCTTCACGTGTAATCTTTTGATGCTGGAGGCAGGGTCTGAAGCCTGAAAATAAATATATACGATTAACTTGTAGGTTTCTCTAAGAGAAGGCAATACAACACGAAATCAACGTATCATCTCTGCTTCTTTTGCCTTTTGAACCCACCACCCACAGAATGATTAAATATATGCAATTAACTTGTAGGTTTCTATGAGAGATGGCAATTCAAAACAAAATCAACATATTATCTCTGCTCCTTTGGCCTCTTGAATCCACCACAGAATATTTAACAATGTCAAACTTAAAATATTATAACATTTAATCTACTATTGAGCAAGATATATCTAGAAATGAATATTCGTCTTCTGTGACAGTGAACTGTATCTGCCGCCATTATAAATGGTACCGGCAAAAACTTGTACTTTTTATTTACATGGAACAGTTTATGCACATCGTATAAACTTATAATGCTGCATAATATTTAATGAAAGAAATAATTGAAATAAAGGACTGTATTTTTTTGTGCCCAGAAATTGTTTGTTTGTTCAAGTCCCATAAGAAAACAAGTTCGTACTGAGGGAGCTTCCAACCTTCTGTCAAAAATTTTTACTTTCTTTTACTTTCATTTCTGAACCTAATAATTCATTCAAAATCATGACCAGTGAGAATATATGTGTGTGTGAGTATCCCTCATGAGCCATGCAATTCTGTTTTATAGGCAAGAGTTTGGTACTGATGGCAGACGGTTCATTGTCGACGTTGCATAACTCCAAACTGCACTACATGTGGTTCATCATGCAAAGTCTACCTGAAGAGGAAAGTTGGCGCTGGTGGCACCCAACTCCAAAGATGCAGCAAGGGAAATTCCTGCGGTTGGAACAACCAGCCTAAAGCCCCTGTTAGGAGGACATGAATGCCACTGACCTATATTATAATTGCTTGTACAATATTGTTTTGCTGCTGCCAGTCCTGTCAACGCCATAAATATGTTGACTCAAGCAGGCATTGTCTGCAAATCTCTCAGGACGTTTTTCCGTATCCAAAAGTTTTATTTGATTCCAGCAGTGCAGAATATTTGGAAAAAAAAAGCAGAGAAAATCTCCATGCACAACTTTGAGAACAGGGTTCCCATGTAACAGGAGATGTAAGATGCTGCTCGCCAGGTCATACCGCAAAGTATGGAAGCTACACTTTGATGGACATGAACATGGGAAAAGATGTGGAAATGAAACTCATCCAAGTAAGTCTTAGGCATATACTGTAAGTTGCTTTATTTTTACATGTATAAGTTATCACAGTTTTTGTATTTTTGATATTTCACTCTAGTTTTCGTTTCACTGTTTTTGATCTCTTTTCTGTTCAAACAACGCTCTGTTTCACTGTAAAATCTCATGGTTTTATGTGCTTTTAGTGAAATTAGCGAAAATAAAAATACAGCAGAAGTAAAGCAATTTACAGGATACATTGGTAGGGCATATGCAACCACTGCTCTGAGAGCAGCCACATTGTGTTCTGTGGCCCATGGGCTTAGATTTACATGTATGAGTCTGTACCATTTTTAATTTAATTGCGGTGACAGGTCATCTGCTGTATGTGGCCATGTTTTCTTCGTTGAAAGGGTGACCACATATAAACAAAATAGATCGGCTGTAAATACATATATTTACAGCTTCTTCTGTTGTTGGTGTCTACTATTTACATTGATACAAAACTGTGTGTCTTGAATTCTTTATAAATTTGAACTCATCGGTTCTGATTGCAGGCTTTTTTCGCTACAGACGAATTCTCTGATGACACTGAACTAATTCATGCACTGAAAACATCAACAAATGCAATTAATGGTCAGAAACTAAACAAAATCAGAATAATCAATCATTATTGATTTACTTGCTTGCTCACATACAATCAGAAAAATTGTATATTCTACAATTTACTCATAAATAGCAGTTCAGTGAAGTGAAAAATTCCTATTCCATGGAAATGGACGGCTTAAAGTGTGTTCTTGCTGAGATGAAAAATAAGGGTATCACTGTTCGGGAACTTTGCACTGACCGCCATTCCAGTGTCAAAAAGTACATGCAAGAAGACCAGCCTGAAATTCGTGACTGGTTTGGTGTCTGGCATTGTGCAAAAGGTAAGGTGAAATTTGGGATCAACCAATACAGACTTAGTCTACAAAAGTAATAATAATAATAATAATAATAATAATAATAATAATAATAATAATAATAATAATAATAATAATAATAATAATAATAATAATAATAATAATAATAATATTGTAAACAAATAAGTTTAAAAGAAATCAACGAAATACATATTATTGGAGTCCATCAATCATGCAATTTCAATATTATGTGTTTCATGCTGCCTATTCTTCCAACAAAAGACCACCAGTTATGATGATCCATACAGGCAGTCATTCAATAGTTTATCTGTACAGGAAAGCATGTCCATGTGGATACTTGTAATGCAGACACCTGCATACATTTTATAATACACAGAAATGTCCAGAACCAAACATCAATTTTAATCCCGAAAACACCTGCCTATTGTAGACACACAGTGGGCAGATTTCACTGTATTTTTACATGTATATGTACAATGCAATCGAATATATAATTATCGGGGGGGGGGGGGGTATAAGCAGACATGGAAATCGAAAGTTTACAACAGCTGATTTTCCTGTTTTATTTCAAAGGAGTTTAAAAGAAACTGAACAACCTGGCAAAAAAAAAAGGTTGTGAGGCTCTTGCTGAATGGGAACAATCAATATCCATCCATCTCTACTGTTGTGTGGCCACAGGTGGTGGAGATGGAAAACTGGTAGCGGAAAAGTGGCGGTCTCTTTTGAACCACATAGCTAACAAGCATGGTGGCCATGGAGATTTATTTCCAGCATGTGAGCATGGGCAACTAGATGACCAGTAATATTTGAAAGCAGGTACATTTGTCAGTCTTTGACAAACATTTTAGTTACTAGACAGATTGGACATGTTATACATTTTGAGCTAGTGGGTATAAAAAAAAAGTTAAATATTAACACCCCTTATAAAATTACACTAGACACTGACTAAGGACACCCAGTTTTTGGTGCAAACTGTTCATTTGGCTTTGTCAGGCATGCAAAAATTAGAAGACTCGCGTGTTTTTTTTTTTTTACAAAGAAATTGAAGCCACTGTAACATCAACCTTCCTTATGAAAGACATAAGGAAACTTTCACCACACCATCAGACTTTATATTTGGAATCCTTCCACAAGATCGTGTGTCACTTTGCACCAAAGGCTCTTCACTTCTTTTACCCAGCAATGACGGCAAGGTCAGTATTACATAATAAATTGATATGGGGTACATGAATTTCTATTATCCATTACGTACATATAGCTTTATCATTCAACGCTTATCCTTACGCTAGGTGTAGGTCTGATTCTGGACTATTCTGTTTATGGAAAATAAAACTAGATTTTGATCTGCTTTTCAATATATTTATTCATATATTTACATGTTTCCATATTGTACTTTGCTTGTCTTCATTTTAATGAAAACAGTGAGCGTCAACAAGCTGAAACAAAAGATAGCCAACTTCGATACCAGGTGTCTTTCCCGAAGGCCAAAGAGAGCGGCTCCAATTGTGAAAGCTGTGAACGGATCATGCGCCTATGGTAAGCTAGTCCAGTAATGCTTAGCAAAATAATCTGTATAATCAAGGACATAAGCAAACAAAAAATTGGTGAAATGAATAGGAAGTTATCAAAGTCTATGAAAAACGTGTAGACAAGTACAAGTACTGAATTGTGCACGGCACCATTTGCACTAACTTGTATATAGCACATGAGTATTTAGGTGTAGACAAAAGAAAGAAAAGAAACGACAACCATGTCACTTTTGTATATCACACATCTTACATTGTTATTTTTACCTAAAAAACAGTTTCATATTTGTACTTGCCACAAAGCAATTATAAATAACATTTACTCTTGATCATAATTTGTAAAATACATGTATGCATAAATGAAAATAATACTAAAGATTGACCAGTCTTCCTATCACAAAACCGCGTCCTCTGAAATTGTCCATCGAATCCAATTAATTGCTGCTGTAAATTACAACCTGAAAGAAGGCAGGTAAAAGGTATGCTAATTTCCACTTGCAGGTTATGTGAATGACCTGATCACTGAAGTCATGAGTATGAGGACCCAGTTCCCAAGTTAGAAACAACCGAGACAATATGTGAAACAACGTGAAGAAGAACCAGAAGTCCAGCCAAGGTCCCATTTATTTTGATGATAAGCCTAGAGTTACAGCCGAAATTTCTGGAGCACAGACTGGTACTCCTGCAGGGCTGGGGGGACCTTGCTAGCCAAACGACATTAGCATGGTTAGTTATGAATTTTCCTTTCACGATTTTCATCACTGCAAACAGTATATTTTTGGGATTTCTATGTCCATGACCCATGCTATTTTCCTGATTAATAGTGACAAAACTTCTCCCGTTTTAAATTATGAATGGGATAATAAATTAACATATTGTGGGTAGGGCCATTATGAACAACAGAAAAATTGGCAAGGGCTGCTTCATATTAGTGCATGTATGCTTTGAAAATTGTGCAGTCACTGTATCTTTCGAACACAATTTCATGAAGAGATCCAAATTTTCTAAAAGCCAGTGGCATTGAAAGGTATTGGTACACCCTTCAACCGCAAGCTAGCATTGTGTTTTGTGTATACCATCGATACAGTAGCTGTGAACACTGTTCAGGCTCGAAGGTGCTCATAAATACTGAACACAGATCAGCTGTTTGTGTATTTATAAGAGTGCCAAGCCCAGCAGGGGTTGTGTAATCTGATGCATCCAGGTGCCTTGCTTGCAAAAGTGGAGCTTGACGATGTTTTGTTTTCCGACGAACTGTAAGCTTATAAATATATAGTATGGATTGATGTGTTGTGATAACTTTATTTCTGTATTTGCACTGTTTTGAACTAAGTACAAAAAATTGTCACTTCTGATGTTACTGGTGTAGTACTAAGTCTAACTAAGAGAGTGGAATGCCTACCATTATGTGCTGGTAGCACCCGGGTCCTCTGGGACTTCATTTGGGGGCACATTTTCTTTGCCGTCATTCTGCATTGTATCTACACTGTCCTCAATACTCCTTTGGTTCATATATGAATGGATCCACAGTTGTCGTCAGCACTATGTTTGGTACATCAAATCCTGTATCACCATTGCTCAAAAAAGCCATGTTGAATTTATCTCTCACCATATGATAGGCAGTTTGAGGAGCATGTTAATTATGTTGTGCCTCTGGCTGTTGGGAATGTCTGGCAAATTAGTTCTGTTGTGGACACTGAGTCTGGTGATGATGTATTGAGGCAGACTGCCAGTCTGATTGGTTCTGAGTTATTATTTACAAGACCCTCATTATCACCAGGCACAAGAACCAGATGTTAGGCCATTGTTTGCATGGTTGGAATGGGCCTGCTGCCAAGTGTTGCTATGTAACATATCTGGTTGTGCAGGTCTCAGCTGAAGCTCAGCAATTTAGTGTTATGCTACATCTGGGAATATGCTGTGCAAAGGGGGTGCTTTGTTGTGCCCAAGGTTTTTAGAGATGAAGTGTTATAGCAGTGCCATGAGGTCTGGCTGGCTGGACACCTTGGAAAGATAAAAATACTAGAAATTTTGACAATTTTTTGGGGTATAACATGGATTGTAAGAACTATGTGAAAACATGTGCCACCTGCAAAATCCATAAAATACCCACTTCAATGGACAGGATACATAATGAGATCCTTGGTCCTTTCTGTCCAAGTGCATTAGGTAATGTTTCTATTTCAATGATGATGGATCAGTTGACCAAATGGTTTTAGCACTATGCGCTTCCCAATTCATGAATTAAATGCAACTGAGTTGGTCACCAAAGAATTAATTAATTGGAATCCATTTCCCTCCACAACCACTAAGGGGAAATGCACAGTCCAAGCAGTTTTGAATGAGATAAAGATAACAGTCACATGTGTGGAAAAGTAGAAGTGACACCTTTTTGCCCTGCCCTGTTATTGCCAAAAGAGATACCCAGTTTTGAGGGAGTAGCCAGAGTGACATAACAGGGAGGAAGTTTGCTGGTTCAAAGATAGGAACTTCCTGTCCCCATGTGGGCTCATTATCTCCCTCCAACTGCATTGATGCAATCCTACATTGAAGTGTGCTTTTAGCAGTACTGGTCCAGTTTCCTGAAGAGAAGAGGGAAAGTCTGAAGTGGCCGGAGGATATGATGTCCAGTCTTATGATGAATGGATGTAGGGGTGGTTATGTTACCATTTGCAAATCTAAGAAGACTAAAGGGTTGCAGATACTCATTATCATGAGGCGAAAGTGCTTGATTATTCTGACTGCATAGACCTTCACTTTGCACTCGATGAGCTGACAAGTAGCCCCAAAGAGCATATCTTGGAGTTCATTATGTCCAATCACTGTTATGCTAACAAGTGAAAGTGGCACATAAACTCCAGAGATTGTGAGCAGATAATGGCATACTCAATCACCCTAAGTCTGCATCCCAGGTTTGTCCCTAAAGCTACAATGTAAAAGAAGGTACTTTCTGTGGATGAGCTGTTGAATTTTCCTGGAGCGGTTTGTTTGGGAGAAATTGGCCAAAATTTACTGACTGGGACATCACGGAAGACAACAAGGAAGGTCAGCAACAAGTTTTACAGATGCTCTCACCTCTAGCCACCAAGTACCATCTTCCTGTGATGATTCATTTGCAAGGTGGCGAGCAGCATGAGACAACTAACTGCTGTCTGGAAATTATTAACGTAATATCCCTACAGAGCATTTGGTACAATATCCTATTTGTCATTGTCTCTTGAGGTTCATATCTGAGATTTACGGGTCATTTATTCTCAGATAAACATCGGAAAGCATCTGAATCTGCATGCGATATGTTTTCTTAAATGGTGTGTACGTGCGTGTGTTTGTTCAGCAGAGCGTAAAAGCTGGTATCAAGTGTTTGGTACATAGATGTGCTGGTGGATGTTTTTCTCTGAAGGTGTTTATGATATGCCTAAATTTCCTATATATTATCTTTTCTATTCTTTTCTATTTCACACAGAGGGCATGGTCCCACACATTTCTCCACTTCTCATGATCAGTATGGACAACCCATCTGAGCCATCTAATTTTTTTAACTTTTTTGGCAAACAAATTGCACTATGACATCACTTTTTGCATGTTGGCAACCTTTCAAACATGGAACAATGTAGTTTAGAGTAAAGGTGTGATACTGTCGGTTGCAACATTCTTGTGACATCAGTCAACTACCTCTTGGACAGTTTCAGCAGTTCCCCCTGTTATTCAGTGACTGCTCCCTCAGAGTTAAACATGGCTCCTTGGTTCTTTGCCATTTTGTCTGCACTATTTTGTTCCCTTGTCAATTCCACCACATTGTCTAGAACAAAGGGCGTTGTGCCATTGGCATTCAAAGTGACAGCAATGTATCCAAAGTATGGTACCTGAATTTATGTACTCTTGCATTTGAGAGATACTTGCAGTTTCAGGCAATATTTAGATGACACAATGCACGGCTGTTGTGACAAAGCTATAGTTCCACATGTTTGATGTTTCACATGGCCAAGATGTATGACATGTACTTGTTAAAGATTTCAAGACTTGCAATTGTATCATGGTATATGCTTTTAAACCTGTTAGGTATGCATACGTCGAATATATGCAGATTCTATATTGCAGCCCGCATGTTACCACTGTATTTTATAACTATACTTATATTCATGTGTAAAAAATCTCACGTATTTTGTATTTCAGAGATTTTAATGAAGTTTTCATTTCACTATTTTGGGCATAGTTACTACTTACACTATGTTAAGATACTATTTCATCGTGCTTTATCTTCACGCTTTTGAGCCATCAGCGAAGTAAATGAAAGTAAAGCTACAGCAAAACTAAGTGAATATGGGACATAATAATTTCCGTCCAAACTTTCTGCTCCTGTCAGTGGGCAACCATGACAATTACCTATCATGATACTGACAGACTAATGGAAAACAAGGACATCTGTGGGAATCAAAAAAATATTTGTTCCGAACATATGACGATTCTTTTTCATATTTAGTTCAATAACGTATTAAGAGAAGAAAATTAAGACTCTTAAAACAGTTAACAAGTCGCTTACTTGGTGAGACAAACATATTTTGTTTGATACAGGCATATACCCATATGTACAGGGACTTGGAGGCCATCTTGGGTCATAGTACTCACTTAATTTACCGGCGCACTGCAAAACTACCAATATGTGTGCTATGTCAGTTCCGAGGACGGTTCTTCCTGTGGTACGTGCATGGCATTTGCCAGATGAGCTCTGGGCCTGGCTGGGGCATTAGTATTTCTAGTGAATGGATAGAGTTACTTCACTTGTGGTGTGGAGTCACTACCTTATAATTACATGCTATCAGGACATTAAACATGTCATTCACCACCCGGTACGAGCCGTTGGCCACCTTCCCATCACAGGTAGCTCATCAGTAAGTTCCGCATGCAAGACGTATATATATATATATATATATATATATATATATATATATATATATATATATATATATATACTTATATTCTTATATATACTTATATTCTTATATATACTTATATATACTCATACACACATACTCCTAAACATACATATGACTGAAAGCATGTCACCCAAGCAGGAACATGAAAAGCATATTTTGTCTTCAATTCATAACCTGGAAACTGACCTTCGAAGTCCAATGACAGCATAACGTCCGTCCTCATGTTCATCTTTTTCAAATTAAAAGTAGACCTGCAATGAATACAAGTGTATCACTGACACATCTTCTGTTTCGGTTCATGTGTTTCGCCATTACTCACTGATGTTATCATATTTAGAGGTATAATTTTGTGTTGGTTGATCGACATTTTCTGCAGAATGACCGTGAACCAAGAGAACAAGTGTTTTACGTGTAAGTCATGCTTGCTTCCCGGAAACAATTATAACATATTCAAGCATGTTATAAATATCATTTTTAAATTCCCCATGTATCCGTGTTCAGTTAGTCGCGTTCATAAAAGTATTTTGGCTTGTTATCAACAGACTTCAAAGTCTGTTGCTGGAAGTTACAAAGTCCATGCTGTCGTTGTTTATAAAAATAATTATTAATTGGCCGAGAGTTAACCAGGTTCGACTCTCTGCCCGAAACATATAGAAAAAGACAAGTCACAATTTCTACACGATCATTGTGTCAGTAAGGCTCAAAATTATAGGGGTGGGTGGGGGTTTCAATGTTATGATCCATAAATTATGTAGCGCTGTTATCCTTAAAAGCTGTTTACAGATGATGGACAGTGTCCGCTTCTGATACTTTAATATACGACTCCGGGTTTTAAGTATACTCCTGAAAACTTTGTTTTAGGACATTGTACTCCTCGCCGAAAAATCAATTCATTCATGTATAAACGTATAATATTATGCAGATAGAGATACTATGAGGTATACAAAAATTAGATACTATGAAGTACACATCAATTAGAAGATACAAGTCAAGTCAACCAAAGCAGAGCCTGGCATGTTTTCACTTATAAGGAGGAAACACTCAAGGCCTTATGTTTGAAAGTGCATTAAAGCACTAGGGAAAAGACGGCGAGTTTATATATATATATATATATATATATATATATATATATATATATATATATATGCACTGTGGGAGAGTTACGATAGGTAACTTATTCGGTATTCAGCGTGAAAAGGTGGATTCATTCGCATGGCATTGGCCTGCATATTTGTACGGAGTGAAAATCAAACAGTAGGTCCTTCAAAAAAACAGAAAATGTAACATTTTAATACGGAACTGAATTAATATAAACACAAAAGTCTGGATTATGAATTGTATTTTAAATTAAATGAGTTTTTTGCGCGATAAGGGTCCAAGCTGGGAATCCACAATTTTGAATTTATACAATGTGGCATCAGAGTAGGAATAGAATGTCTAATGTGTAATTTTACAACTGTGTCTGAGAAACCTCAATAGATCATAATTTGAAGCCCATAACAATAAAGAAATTAAGGAAGTACGAAGTCATTGTATAATTGAACTAAAATATATCAGCTTACTTATTATTAAAGACGTGGTATACTTTATGACTCTCATGTATAAATGTTCAATATCTGTTTATGCTTACCTTTTTAATACCCTAAAAAGTATTGTAAAATGTATTTTCTGAAAGAGAGCAAAACGTCAAGTTTGATTCTGGTACTGAACATAAAATGTAACAAATACTATTGATGTAAGTAAATTTCAATTAAAATCCTTTAATTTTGCATGAAATTTAAAATAGCAATCAAAATATGTGTCAAATGGAAAAAAACCGCATACCGCTTGTCAAGAACAAATTTTAAATTTCTAAAAAAAAAAATTAAAAGAGGTTTATTGCTAATTGCTGTTTGAATGTTTTTAAAATTTAACCTTAATTCATACCTCCTGTAAATTTTGAACTAAGATCCTTATCCATTAATCTAAAATATTTTTGCTGCCATAAGTGTACTGTTTCATGTCACATAAGAAAATAATGTCTCCCATTGTTGGTACTTGCGCTTTTTTTCTTTTTCTGTAAATAGAGGTAAAACTAAAATTTTTTATTAAGCAATTAAGATTCAATTTCTTGACAATTACAGAGATTTTATTATTCTTAATAACTTAATTCAAACGTATCCTTTCAATAAATGACTGTATAGTTATATATTCTCAGATGAGAATTCTAGTGTGTGCAAGGGAATATGTGGAGCAAAGTCGTATTTTCTACGAAAAGTTTTGTAAAAGTACACTACGCCATTAAATTTTGAGACATTTTTTTTTTTTTTTTTTTTTTAGAAATATACCAAACATGGCGCTTCTCCAATTTGAAATCTTCATGAAAGAAAACAAAATTTATTGGCTGGTTACATTGTTCGTAGATCTATGTCATCACTGTTCATGACAAACTGGGAAAATCAAATCATATTGTTATGTGTTTGAAAACCATGGAACCATTCTATAGCCTAACTTAAAACATTGATTACAAGATTTGATGTGTCTCCACATGTTTTTAAATAACTAATCTTCACTATCAGGAAGGCGACATACAAAATATGTTTGTTTTGGGGCAAATAACCGAAATTATTAATACCCCTCAAGATAAGTGTAATATACGAGTCATGGCGTGTGTAATTACATGTAAAGTACTGTGTTCTACCTGGAAATAACTTTTGAACCAGTATGAAGAACTGTTCTCTGTGTAATTTAAAAGGTGACATCTCATACAGCATAGCATGATTGTGTCAGAGATATTAAAATGCCAAAAAAAAAACACTGATAGTGTTGTCTTTCCTGCCCAAGGTCTCAGATGTTTCGGAAGATAATAGATTATGGCACATGCCGAACATGTTCTGGAAAGCATACTGGTAACAGGACATGATACCAATTCTCCTCAATCTGCTTGTAAACAAATGTATCTAAAATATTGGGCATTGTAGGCGTAATTAAAGCGGATTTCCAGTTGTTAAATACACCACTTTTTGTAAATATAGCGATACAATTTTGGAAGCACTGAGGAAAACTTCAGTTCGTATCGATGAATTTATAATACTTTCAGTGGAAGTATTTTATCCCATCACAATGATAATGTATATACATTACAAAAGGCATTATCTTCTATGTTTGATGCATGCGTGCCCACACACGTGGAAGATGGAACACGAGTTCCACTCCATCGATTTCTAAGGTAAGCTTGTCATTCGGGTTCACACAATGACCAGGTGAACAACATTTGTTCTCCGTCACATGAAATCAAATCTCCTGTGCCTTTTGAAAATAAAAATGAAAATAAAAAGACAACCACGCAGAATCCGACGCAGACTCGATACTGGAACACTCTGCCTGCTGTTGCCGCGAATGCTACTGATGCACTCAGACCAGTATCTTAATTAAGGGACTTTTTAGGATGGCAACATATAAATGTTGTTCACATTGATGCCACCCCCAGAACATATGACTTGTGCAAACGGACGTAATGACAGTTAATTATAAAATGGCTAACTAATTGAACGTTGTGTCCTGCACTGTCCACATGGGTATAGAAATAGATTTAATACGCCTAAATATCCAAAGGTTTCAATGAGCATTATTAAAGCTGCATTGTAAATTTCATTACTATATTATACCGCACGGGAAGTAGAATTCGTGCAACGATAAGGTAATTGACTGTGTTCCTAGTTTCAATAGCAAACGGCAGTTTTAAAAGTTAAACAATTGGGTTCTGAATTGCATGTACGTATATGTCCTGTTCTAGTTTTTGCTACCAATAGCTGATGCGTAAATACATATAGAGTCAGTTTGATAGAATGCCCCCCCCCCCAAAAAAAATAAGAATAAAAAATAAATAACTAAAATAGAAAATAACTTCTAACGGCAGATCAGTAGCCGCGTCGAGGAGTTCAGGTGATGTAGACTTTTTCTGTTTTGACTTGCCTTGGCATTTGGGAGATCTTGATTTCAACATGTAGCGAAAGAGTTCTCTACGTTTAGGCTTTTCATTTTTTCCCAGGGAGGTAAGTTAATTGTTTCGGCTGGGAACTTCATGGTGGACTCGAGGTTTTCTGTTTTGTATTGGCTGTTAAACTGAGAAATTTTGGTCACCAACTCCTCCGTTTTTCTGGCTTCTTTTCTTGTGATCCCCTCATTTAAGTCATTCTTATGTTAGCTTAGTTTTATAGGGGTCTGGGTGAATGCCTAAATCACGACCAGGTTGCCTATATTGTCCATTAACATGTTTTTTCCGTGTTGATACATTTTCCCTCTCAAAGGTATAGGGTTAAAATGGGAGAAAGAATAAGTGTTATTGGATCATATAGCAGTCTATCATTTTTTGGTGTCTAAGTCAGACGGGGCTTAGGATCTGAGAGTTAGTGCGTGTAAAGTGTTGAATTGAATTGTCTTTTGAGGATAAACATAGTGTAAGGACAGGATTCATCCATTCATTTTTATGGAGACCCGCGCACTTTCCATAATGATGTTTGGCGATATATAGCTGAAGTGTGCAGTAATAGGTATTCAGCTAAAAAAAAATGCATGTCTCAGTAACAAAATGCTTAAACCAGATCTACTTGCTGAGGACATTGGTGACAGTTTGATGCGGTTATTTAAATGAAACAGTATTTAAATAACGAGATAATTTCATGCTGAAAAGGTTTAATTTTGCGGCGTAAAAATCGTCACAAGATTAGGTTGAAGATGTGCATTATGGGACAAGTATGGTTCCGGAATTTTTTGTATAAAGACTGATTAGGAGAACTTTTGAATTGCGAACTGAATGTATTCGTAATCTGATGGTCTGGTGATCTGTAAAAGTGTTTAGGGGAACTATGAGGTTTTTTTTCTGAAAGCCCTTGGGGTTGGGTATTTTTTTTCTTTCATGCAATTGTAAATTGTTCTCAGACTGTTAAATTGAAGAGAAGACATTCACTAAGTCAAAAATCCTTTCCGTAATATAGATCATCGAGATCAGAGGTTTGTAGATCTGCGAAAAATGAATTGAATCCCATGTGTCGGTTAACCACGTTAAATAAGTTGTGCAACGTTAGTGTGTGTTGGTTAATATTTTGGGAAAGTAGCGAGATGGGCATAAGGAATTCTCCGGCGTGTTATCATTCCTGTAAAACAAAAGCAATAGTCTATTCTTGATTACTTGTTTGCAATTAGGTGGAGTGCATTCCGAGGTAAAAACGTTTCACAAACTATTAGGAGTTCAAATGCTTTGAGACGGGCTTTGATAGGTTTGAAAGCTTGGTTGGTCAAAATCGCCAGGTTATATAATCCATTCAAGCAAGCAGATTTGTGTCCTAAGGAGTGTATACAATGCACGTTTCATTTAAATGATCGACTGCAGAAATCTTCCGCATTTAGATTCAGATTTGCCCGTTGATTAAAACAAGAAAGCACTTTCACTGATGAGAAATATTTTTCGGCACGAATTTCCATGAATAGACTGGGTTTCCGGACCTGGTATTTTTTTTCTGTGACAGCCAATGTATTTATTTTTTTTTTCCGCTTCGACGTGTCGTTTATTCCAAATTACGATAGGTAAGCAATATGTGTTGGTTTTCTTCCTGGAATTTTTTCTTGGTTGTGAAATTCTAAAGTTCGAACCTGGGAATTTTGTATATCTGTACGCTGGTGACTGGACCAAGTCCGCAAAGTGATTGTAACCTTCGTGTGCACCGGGATAAAAAATGTCAGTTGTACCCTCAATGGTACGAAAGAGCTTTGATTTGCACAAATTAGCAACTTTAGATGGAGCTTTCGAGGGTCAGGTCAGGTCAAAGTTGAGGTCAACTTAAAGTGAGGCTGCTGTGTTATACCATGATAATATCAGGTTTACAATTGATTACTTGTTCTGTGAACTGAACTCATGTGTGTTGAGGTGGTTTATGATAATGATATTGGTAATGAAAAGAAGAAAAATGTTTCATATATTGTTATTGGTAATTTGTTCAACTTCAGTTTATCGTCGCGTCGCAAACTTATTTCTTCAACTAAAATACCAGATTGGATTTTTGTTAAAATAGGAACAGCTTAAGTGAATTTCTCTTCTCTTTCATTTCACAGAACAATATTAATGTATACTGATTGTAATCAGACTCGTGTCTTAATAATGAATCAGGCAGATAGATTATGTATTATTGGTTCATGAGGACTGAGACAAAGTTTTCTATGTTGGAGTTAATATGTGATTGTTAGGTGGTGGAACAGTTTGTTGTCAATTGTGAGTTGTATGTGACTGACACGGATACTGCCTTAAGGAGTTTTTTTATATTCAGTTACAGCTTACGGATGGACTTGGAGAAGGCCTACAAGGGGTTAGATTACTTTGGTGGACATCGTCTTCTAAAGTCAAGGAACTTTGTGCTTTATTTCATGATTGGACTATAAATTATTTCCGTACATTTTCAATCATCTACAATTTGTGCCGTTTATCAGCTTAAGTGAGAGTGATGTTATTTTTATTTTTGTTATTGTCCTACTTTCATAGTCGGTGCAATGTTTCAAGTATATAAAGCAAATATGAATATAAACATATTTATTAGTTGAGTGGTTATTTTGTAACAAGGATGTTAATCAGATCCCACATTCCCTGGTACTTATAAATCCAGGATTTCGAGTCTTCCACCCTGAAGGGAAACTTGACCTGGTCAGTCACTGTGCCAGTGGGAACTTTCACTATAGACATTTTTCATTGGTAATAACTGATGTTATTGCTTTCTTTATAGTATGTTACAAAGACAGTAAAACCGCAGAGCCGTGAGCTACAGATCGTTTCGTTACGTAATTCCATATGCAGTTATCTAAAGAAACTCTAATAGTATTTATATTTCCATGAGCTGCCAAGATGCCGCTGATATAGTTCTTAAGACGTTGTCCTTTGGGCTTCAGATGTTTTTTAACATGAACACTGTCCACAAGGCTCCCACTGAAAAAAAAAGGATTTTAAACTTTCACATTCACCAATGTTCAAATCACCAAATCGCCACCTTTTATCTTTATTTGTCTTTTTGCCAGTAACCATGACTTGTGATTTCTCTTCATTAATTTTTATTCCCCGTTTTGCAAAAAAAAAACGTGTGCAGCATTAAGCATTTTCTGTAACTTGGCATCATTATCAGCTGTAAGTGCAATATCATCTGCATAGAAAAGGGCTGGTATATATCCGTTTTGGTATAATATGCCTACATTTTTATCCGGCAACATATTTTCTAAATCGGTCATTTTTATTGAAAAGAGCGTCAGTGACATTATGCACCTTTGTTTAGCGCCATTTATAACCTGGAACCATTCACTTTCATTTGGGTCAAAAATTACCTTATTTTCTACTTTTTTGTACGGACCGTGAACAAGGCGGCATGCCGTCCCTTGCATACCGTTTTTCCAGAATGAGTGAAATAGTCCGTCTCTATTTACAGTATCAAACGCTGTACTTATGTCGAAAAACCCGAGCCATGATTATTGCTAATTATCTTTTCTTAGAGTAAAAAGCCCTTTTAATACAAATTGTTGATCCTCTAACCTTCTACCTTTACGATATGCGCCGTGCAGTTCTCCCAAAATATCAGGAGACTCAAAACAATGTCGTTAAACTAAATATGTGAACACCTTATGTACGTTCGATGTTGGAGTAATACCTCTATAATTTCCCAAATTTTCCTTTTTACCTCTCTTGTGTAACAGTTTTATAATACGTTTAAACCAACTGGTAAGAAAACTTTCTAAAACTTTAAAGTGATTAAACATTCCTACCAGAGATATTAAAAGATGATGCCCTCCATTTTTCAAAAAAGTGTTAGTAATGCCGCTAGCTGTAATACGACTTATTATTCTTGTGCTTTTTAATGGCATCATTCACTAAGTTCTGGTTGATCATGATATCTGCAAGACCGTTACCATCACCTGCACATGAGCGTAAATCTTGGACAACTTTCCTTAAATTGTTACAATTTTGTGATTCTTTTTAGCTTGTCCCAGACTTTGCCAATATTCGCCCAGAACCTTATTGATCTCGCTGGGGTCGTCTATAATAACATCGATTTTATGAGGATGTTTAATCCGTAAAGGATGATCTAAGTTACCATTCATGCGTTTTAACATGCGCCAGTAAGCACGGGTATCAGTTTTCACTTTTTGAGAATTTAAAACCATGATTTTAACTATACTATTTACTATCTTCTCTTGTACAAGTCGCTTTCTTCGAAGACACTCGTTCCAATTTGCGTGCAGACTGTCTTTATCAATATATTCACGGCAAGCCCAATATCTGAATACTCTATTAGCACTTTTTCTACTTTCAACAAGACCTTCGCTGACAGGATCAAAATTTTGCTTCTTACACCCATTGATACGTCTTACCAATCAAATTATCCGCAGCCTGTGTTATAACAAGTTTCCAATTCTCCCATGCATCATCAACTCAAAGAAAATTGTTGCCATTCCAGGATGCCAGTTTACCATTCAGTTTAAGCTCAAAAGTGGACCAGTCAGTATCTTTATTAATCTTCCAATCCGTATCTGACTGACCTTTCCTTAAGATAGGTAGGGAACAAGGGCTATGTGAAGAGGGGTGAAATATGATATTAATGGTATTATGGTCACTGCCAATATCGAGCTTCCCAGCTTCGTCAATATATACTTTACGCACCTGTCTGTACAATATGTCATTACATAATACATGATCGATAGTCGATTTTAAGCTCCCTATTTGCAAAGTGTATTCACCATTTCACGCAGGATAGCTATTCTGAACACAAGCACCAGATATGTTGATAATATATTGTAACAAATCACCATTAGAACAGGGTCTAGCACAATATCTGCATTCAGGAAGTCTTCAATCATTTTTACCGTATAAGATGAAATCATTACCTGTGCTGTTTGGAGTAGATATATTTTCCAAAATATCGTTACTTAACGAAGTACTTAATTGCTTCCTTTCGATGTTATCGTTAGGAAAGTGTGTGGCGCCAAAAATCAAAATTTTGGAAGCTAATTTGACTTTTACCCATAACCTGTCAAACTCGTCTTCTCAGCTGTTTGATATATTATCATCTACGATCTCTATGTCTTTATTAATTAAAAACTCCTTACCACCACCGTTTGTATTAGACAGGCATGACCGTTGCTTACCTACTCAATTAAAATCAACATGTATATCATTGAAACCATCGTCCTGTTCCTCCTATGACAAGTCTTCACCATGCCATATATGGAAAATGTTCCCTGTTTAAAAGATATTTAAGTTATTTCCTTTTAGCTAGCCCGAGCCTCTGTACATCACAGAAGGCTACTGACAATGAGGCATGGGCACAAACTTAATGCTTTGTCTTTTAGCCTCCTCTTTTGTGACGTCTACGATTAGGGAATCCGTCGGCTCTCCCTAAATGACCAACCCTCTGCTGAGAATTTAGTCTATCCCAGCATTATTCTGTCCCAGGTGTCCACAAAAATGACACCTAAATCATCTGCCCATGCATGGCGACACACGTTTGATGTGTGAGCTTCACCACAAAAGAAACACTTAATCTCTCCGTGTATCTAAGCACAGGTGCCTCGCGAGGCACTTGATCATTAGTGCTTGCACACGTCAAAGAATGTTTAAACGTTGCAGCACAAATAAAGTGTTTTACGACAGAGCAAATGTGAAGTAAGACATATATGTATATATAGATTACTTTGTGAAATTACTGAAGGCCAAGACATTGCACCTGATTAGAATATTGGAAAATGTCCTAAGGGCATATATTGATGATAAGACAAACGTGCAAATATCCGTAATTAGATTGTACTAGTTTTGTTGTTGTTGTTGTTGTTGTTGTTGTTGTTGTTGTTGTTGTTGTTGTTGTTGTTTTTAATTCCCAGCAGAGTTTTTAGTTCACTGCATTGTATTTAAATACATTGCAGTTAATTTAATTACAGCACAGAGAGTCTTAAATATGCTGCAGACTATTTACAGTACTTTGACTTGCTGCAGAGAACTAAAAGCTCCTTGCACAGCAGGTAACCCACTGCAGCACATTTCATTCATAAAGGCAGACTAACTAAAACTCTCTGAACTTTATTTAAAACTCTCCGCAGTGAATTGAAACTCCATGTAGTGTATCTGAAACTCTCCAGAGAATGTAAAACTCTCCTCACAGAATTAAAAACTCTGCAGAGTATATAAAACTCACTGCAGAATGTTTCCTTCATAAAAACACTGCAGTCTGCTTAAAACTTTCTGAAGCCTCTCTGAGGTGAATTAAAAACTCTCTGCACGACTTAAGCTCTGTTTATTTGTGAATGAAATATGCCTACAGAGGGACTTATAGTCCCGGGGCTATAAAGTCTGCTTCGCGGCCTTACTGCCCTAGTTACATACAGTGCCATTAATTGAGAACTCTCTGCAGACAGGGTAAACCTCTTCATTGAAGTTAAAACTCTCTGCAGTCTATTTCATTCATCAACACAGTAGTTTATTTAAAACTCTCTGCAGAGATAGAACTCGGTGCATTGTAGTTAAAACTTTCTGCAGTGTATTTCATTCACCAGTTCAAACAATGGAGTCTATTCTATGCAAACCTCTTTGCAATGAAACAAAAGCTCTCTGTACATTTTTTAAAACCCTCTGCCCAGATTTCAAAACCCTCAGCAGTCTATTTCGTTCATAAATAGACCTACACTGCAGTCTACTTAAAACTCTCCGATGCCAATTTAAAGCTCCCTGGGGTGAATTAAAAACTGTGCACGAGTCAAACTCTGTAGTGTGAGCCTATTTAAAACTCTGTGCATTTTGGAGGGAATATGCCAACAGAGGGACTTAGTGTCGGGGCTGTTAAGTTGGCTTCGCCCTCACTGTCCAAGATGCAATAAAGTGCCAGTGGTCAGAGGAAGTTACAAAAATTGCTATTGTAAATGCAACGGCAAAAAGATTAAAAGGCAACGTGGGGATATATATGACTCGATTATTTAATTCATACAAACCGTAAACTTTGTTTTTGTCCTGGTTTTGTTCAAAACAGCTCGTCACGTGGTTGGCAATTGACAGCATATTAAGCCAAAATTAAGCGCAAAAACATAAATACGCAAAAACGGTTAACCATACAGCGTTACGTGCCAGTGTTGTTATAAGGTTTAAAATAATAAACAGTCACACTGCCCCCTCCCTCCTCCTTTCCCTTCCCCAGTGACTACGGGTGTGCACGTCACATAGTCTGGAAAATCTCGGCATGAATGATCGGCAATTTACATGATTCAGTGTTCAGACTTTTCCCAACATGGGTTAAATGTAGCGTTAGTGGGCCAGATATACAGCTGTAACAGACGTCCCCACCTCCTACTGGCTACTCCACCATTTTGGCTTATAATGTCAATAATCTTATTACATAACCTTATCACAGGCATAGCCTAGGTCCCGGACATGACTGAAAACTGAAAAGTCAAGATATACTACTCTTTGCAACTATTTTTTAAAGTGCTTACATCATGCTGATATTTACAAATAAAAAGACAAATACGATAGTATAGTTCAGGTTGTGTACCAGACGAAATGAAACTGAAATCGTAAAAATGATCTTATGTGGCTTAAAATTCGATTTTAGTCCTGACAACAGGGGGTGTAAAATTTCCGAGTAGGTTTTCGTTCAACGTAAATTGGGTGTTTAATTAGGCATGACACGTGAATTTGATGTTACAATCAATTTATTAAACGACCCTCGTGATTTGATAAATAATGGAGACAGAGCAGATAAACTTCATTGCAGTAATTAAACGTCCGAGTTGGCCCAATGGATACAAAAAATACAATCATGGTGCGCCCTCTATTGAACAGGCAAATACTAACATCTAACTCCATGTACTGACATACATCATGACAGGTAGTGGCTGCTATATGTTGGCAAACACAACGTAAATAAAAGATTTTACGGATAAATGTACAATCACACAGCTACAAGCTATAGCTTATGAACAAAGTCACCAGTAGAGGTAGCTGTAGCACCCTGAATACAGTGGCAAGCACATCAATTTCAGCCTGCTACTCCTACAGAGGTGTATATGATCGGAAAAACATTACATGTGTTGTAACACCACTAAAGGTAATGGAAAGAGAAAAAAAACAATAATTAGAGTCTGCATTTGTAAAATGACTTTCTGTGTTTGGCAGTGGTAGCACCAAAGAGAGGAAAGAAAACCAAACTTAAAATACTTGAGGATTACCTGAGTATCAAGGCACTGGTGTTTGCAGGCAAGATTTGTGCTTCTCAAAAGCCGAAAAAAAACAGTACTTGGCTGTTGCTTTGATAATTTCCCCTTCAGCTGTAAGAAGATAAATGAATTTATTTTCATCAGTTAAGCTGGTAAAATTTGGGCATAATTCTGTTCCAAGGGCAAACAATTCAGTTCTTTCTGCATTTTATCTTCGACATTTCATGAAGAAATGTGGGTCACCTCGTTGCACAGTGTACAGACGCAATCACAAGGGTTCAGTTTGGGTCTTTGGTATCGCCCTGTCTAGATGCATGGCTAGTTTGTGTGTGCTTTTCTTAGGCTGGCCAAGGCTTTCCTGTGGTCTTCATTTGGTATTATGCACAGGTAGTTATTAAATAGAAACTTTGTCTTAAATAAGGCATAAATTCTAAGTTTATCATCCCACTTGGATATACAATTTGACCAGTAATCTCAATTATGACCCACATAATTTTAAGTATATTCACAGGACTCTTGGGTCTATTGTTACAATTCACTGACTGTTCAGGTTTAGTAACCAATGCTGACCAGCATTTTGGGTCGTTAGCCAGCTGAACTGAGGTATAATATTGTAGTGACTGACATGGCGCTCTTTGAGCGTGGTCTTTATAATTAAGGACAGTTTTCAAGGCAGACATCCCCAAGGGATAAAGCCCCAATTCACTTCATACTGCAATCAAGGCTGCATTTTTATGAATACCTACATGTAGGCCTATCTGCAAAATCTTAAAAGGATTTTTTCCAGTGGTAACATGTCCATGTTACTCAATGTTTTCGGTATTGTGGGGACGCATCTTGTGCTCCCCGACACATCGGACCCATATGGGGCGATAGGTTTTTAATTAGTGAATTAAATAGACCGATTGCCACTTTGGGTGATAGATTATTTGCACTGATGAACTGTTAGAGTCGAAAAAAGGCGGTCATTGCTGTCAATTTTAGCTGCGTTTCGCTTCGTCGATGGATCCCGAGCTACCAAACTCCACGCCCATGTATTTGTATGACTTAACGTATTCAATTATATTGTTATCGTAATAACATTTCTCTCACACAAGAGTCGAACCGTTTTGTTCAAAATAATTACTTTAGTCTTTAGTAAGTTTAACTCCAGTTTCCAATTATTGCAATAATTGTAAACCTTACTAACTTAAAGACAACTTTGAAGACGCCTTTTTGAACCAGACGATAAAACAATGTCGTCGGCGTACATAAAGCGCTGTATATTTTGTGACCCTAGCTGAACTAAGTCGGTAGATACTTGGGCAATAGTGTGGGGGGAAATCATTGAGGTAAAAATTAGTAAAGTGGGGCTCAATGTTTCGCCCTGCCTTACACCTCGATACATATTGAATGTTGGGGTTAATCCACAGGAAAGCTACTTTTAATACCACCTTTTAATGAAATTTCTTGCTTAGTATTTTCCGTAAAACATGAATCATAAATGAGGTTTGTTTTTGTTTTTTGTACAACAAATTGAACAGTTTTACACATCCACGTGCTTAGCTGATATTGCCCTTCTCGGTACGGAGAGACAAGCATATTAGGCCTCATGATTGACATTTATTTGTAGTGTGTGGATATTTTACACACACACACACACACACATATATATCTATATATATACATATATATATATATATATATATATATATATATATATATATATATATATATATATATATATATATATATATATATATATATCAACATGCATAATAACGGTGAACCCACAAGATGCTCCGATGGTCAACTAAGTGCTGTTGATGTAATTGCGAGACTAGACCCAGGACTAATAAGCTGGCAAAAGAGACACCGAAAACTCACTTTGGACTGACCATATCCCTCTTACATGTATTATAAGCATTACTTGTCACACAGTTTTTAAAAAGGTTGATTGGACTAACTGGCAGAAAGTCCTTAAAAGCGAATTGCAAAAATGAATGAGCAGCTATTCTGATATTCGACTGCCATTATTATATTTTTATGCGATCTTTTCTCTGCTGATCTCAATGAGCTTGCAGATCAACGCATTCCAAAAAAAAAGAAAAGAAAATTTGCCAACACAGCAAACCTTTCTGGGGTAATGGGCGTGCCAACTTATTGTAATTTTGTGTAAAAATGCAAAGAGGAGATACCAGAAAGGGAGAGATGCAGCATTATAGCGACCTCACTTTCAAAACCTCGCAACCGGTTTTATAAAGCTTCCTCGTCGGCGAGGTCTGCTTCACACGTGAAACTTGCCTCGCGCTTAAGCACTCAGCTCCTTCGAGACATACTTCGCCGTGAAACTTACCTCGCAGAACCAGAGCCGCCAAACAGTATTGAATACTGGTACCCAAACAAAAATAAGTAAGTGTACGCCTGAAGGCAGGACGATCATAAGACCCATGGTAGGGTTCAAAAATGATAAAACTCTTCATACATATGGTGAGAATTAATGAAGACTACCAAGTGTTAAGCTTACAAAAAAATTAGGAGATATATATATATATATATATATATATATATGTATATGTATATATATGTATATATATGTGTGTGTGTGTGTGCGTGTGTGTGTGTGTGTGTGTGTGTGTTCTTATATCATATATATCATATATATAATGTTGCGCAAACACTAAGGGCAACAGCGTTTTAGTCGGTCAAAAACGGCAATGGGAACCAAGTAGTATAAGCTCTCAACTGCGCATGCTCAGGAAGCGAGGTACTTTTCACGCTCAAAAAGTGACTGCCTATTATCTTCATTGCCTACATAATTATCAGACATGATATGGCAAAGCCCTGCCCACATGGCAAGTAAGCGGACGACATCAGCCTTTATGTGAGTCAAGTAAACATCAACACTGTCTCTCTCTCTCTCTCTCTCTCTCTCTCTCTCTCTCTCTCTCTCTCTCTCTCTCTCTCTCTCTCCTTCCTTCCTTCCTTCTCGGATAAGCATCCATTCACAAATGGTCGTATCGTTGGAGAATCCTAATTAATGTTCCAAAATCTGAAGTCATATTGTTCACTTGAAAGGGACACTAAACTATCAACATTAAAATGAATAACACTTTGCTAACCCCGGTCAACGAGAAAACAAGCTCTGGATGCCATGCTTGATGACAACCTGAACTATAATAGGCTTATTCATCTGCAGTTGGTAGCCTCAAAAGCAAAAAAAAAAAAAAAAAAAAAAAAAGCACTTGGAAAGATTTATGTTTTTACAGGTCAACCCAAAGGTGCAAACATGTACATTATATGCATGTTATGCAAATTCTGTGTCAGACCGCTGATCGGAATACGCATATGCTGTGTGTGGTTACCCAATAGCGAACCTGGCTCCAGTAGGGAATAGTTAGTTCCGTATGCTTTAAGGACAGGTAAGACACCAAAAATAAATCCCACTTTAGTCAATCCTAGCTCAAAATGTATTTGCGTTAGGATAACATATCATATATGTGTGTACTTGTCATACTCCAAAGAATTTATATGTACCGTATTTGGGTGTCTGTGATGTTAATTGTTGAATAAACAATTGAAAGTTGACCGCAAAGCATCCACCCCATAAATGTCGATATAAGTCACTAATTATTTGTGATAAAATCATAATTACACTTGTATCTTAATCCTGACATATTGGCAACAAAAAACGATCCTGCGATTTTTTATGTTTGGTTTCGTTTTTCTGTTATCCATCCTCAAAGTTTGACGTTTCAATTTTCCCTTTGATTTTCAGGATGTTCATTTTCTTCATTTCATAGAAAAAGAACGAAGCAAAATTTAGAAAATCGCTGAATCGTTGTTGCAGTTCAGACATTAAAGAATCAAAAGCCGTTAACTGGATTTAATTTCGCCCAGCCGTTTTCTTGGAATAGCCGTTCTTATGTGGGGCTCTCGTCCTATTATCCTTTCTGAGAAAACAAGCTTCAAAGGCCTTTGATTTTGATCATTTGCCTCTGAAACAATACCATTTGCTCAAGTTGAGTTGATATTTGTACAAAACGTAGCAAACATCGTCCCTGAACATTTGGGGAGGTTGTCAATCAATTCTTGGCCAATCACATGAATAAAAGAGCCTTTGAAGTACGGAAAACATAATTCAGCGATCTGTCAAACGGCGATAGCGACAGTCTGGTTTCAAAGTGTGACGTCATGGAGGCGGCCCTTCCGGCCCCGTGACCTCAAGCCTGGCAACGAAAGTTGTGTTGCCTTGCTTCGGTTGGGCGGCCTACGGCCGCTCGTGGTCAGTGTACGGATGGTGGGTTTGGTCTTCCGCCCCCTGCCTCTTCGCCCCGTTTTTAGGGATAGTGTTTTATTGTATTTACTCGTCTCCTATCTGTATACTTTATGTAGTTAGCTTGTTAGACTTATCTTTACTACACTTTACTTAGTTAGCTTGTCATTATTTTGTAGTTGTTTTCTCAATGAGTTTCATTTCTCTTTCCAACCTGAGCTTTGTAACGCTAGTTTGTGTGTTGTTTTCTCTTGTGTTCACGTTTATGCTTATTTCAATTTGTTTATTTGCACTTTTATTTCCTCATCCCTGGGTTCCGATAACGTATTATTATGTACGTGGGTATCGTTGATCAGGGTGTCAGTTTTTCCCCCCCGCCTGTTTTTGGTGTGAAGGACCACTGGGTTAATCCATCGCGGCACGGCCTTTGAAGTTTGAAGGGACATCGTCTGACGACTCCCGCTCCTCTTGAACATTTAAAATCTCCCTTCATTAGAACGCAAAACAAGCAAGAATATCTATAAAGTAAACCACTTAGGCTATGATATGTTACCATGTTTGCATCTTTTCCCTGCCCACAAGCATACTTTTGGCATGCTGCCTTATTTCGCATTGCCGCCCTGATACCACTCTCTTTTTGCCATGGGCCGTTGCTACCTGCAGTCACGTGACAAGCTGTTAAGTATGATTGACGAGTGGCATTGTTCCGTTTGGCGGCTGAAAACCAAAAGAATGACACATGGACGTTCGGATGCAACAGGTGCCACTGAACGCTCATCATAAGCTGCTCTAAAAGTAATCACCTGCATGCTCCTACACATCAGACTACCGGTAAATGAAGTTATGCTTCATTCTTACTTCTCAATTATGAGGAACTTATCGCAAATTGAAACTCTGATCTCATGCCTATGGCCGACCCCACCCACTGCATGTAATCACAGAGTAATTTCACCCTTTCACAAGTTCAACATGGCTGTAGCAAGTTTTAACCGGGGTTTTAACCATATTAGCCAAGAACAAATTGAGGCTACCTTTATTGAGAAGGTCGCTGACATCTGCGGAAGAATGTGTAAAAGATTTCATGACGCACTAGTACTATGAACAAGCAATCACTGATTAGTGGTTTAATAAATACGAAGCGACTTGCAAAACACTGATCAGAATCCATTGCATGCTATAAAGCACTTAAAAGAACAAGTCTGACTCAGTACAGCTTCTCATCAAAGACGATGGGGAATATGACTTTGACGATGAAATTATTGCCAAGAGGCTTCAGGATGCACATACTGTATCCTTACACAAAAATGCAACTGCCATGAACCACGAGGATACCTTTTACAATATGTGAACTCACTAGTCGACAATACCCTACATGAACAGAAAAGCCAGAGAAAGACTATTATAACGATAAAGTTGTGGAACAATACGATTGTGATATCACAGAAAATGAAGTTGCTGCATGTGTAGACTTAGAAGGTGCTTTTGATGCTGTATGGAGGAAATGTGCTATTTACAAGCTTCATACATATATGGCAGGCCTTCGAAGACGTCTCTCATGTGCATTTCTCATCTTCTTGACCGTAGAGTCTCAAGATGCTTGGTCAACTCAGGTAATGCTCACTCTGGAAAAGCCCCATTATATATTGTACATTACATTCATTCGACAAATTAACCTTCCCTTAACATCAATCACACATATATTTTGGACGCTACCTCTTCAAAATAGCCAATCGACTTGGCTGCCATTGTGAAAGTAGTGAGTTCCGCACCCAACCCCAATGGTTTGTAAATGAGCATTGGGACAATCTTGCCGAGTGGGGGTGGGAAGAGGATTATAATATATGAAACCAAAAGTATATATTTTGCAATTATTTCACAGCATCAATGATGATATATATGCTGTGGCCGCGATTCACTTTGATATCCAAATCAAGTGTAATTTTGTGAGACTGTCCGACAATCAATGCATTAATTGCGCAATCTTTAAAATGGTGCTCAAGCATGCAGTGTGGCATTAGGATTTGTAACTAACGATTAGAACTGCTTCAGACACAACTGAGCGGGCTGATTAAAGTTAAGATAGTAAGTCATGTTTTCAAAGTACTTTAACGACCGTTTGCTCTTGTAACTAGGAGAACGCCCACCTGGAACCGTGCTGAAAATGCGTGGCCATGATTCACTGTGATTTTCCTTTCCCATAACGTATTACGCATGTTTAAAATGGCGCTCAACCTGTGTACACGCATGCCTGCGTGTTGTATTGATAACTAACGATGATAAGTGCTTCAGACACAACCAACTAGGCAGATTAAAGTTAAGATTGTAAGTCATCTTTTAAAAATATGTTGACAACCGTTTGCTCTGGTAACTCGGAGAACGGACACCTGAAACCTAGCAATGCTAGATACCGATACTGCACCCGTCGTTGCTATATGCTGGAGCTAGCAGCAGTATGCTTTTTCCCCGGCCCAAGTTGACCGTCCAGACAAGTTGAAATAAAATGCTGTGTTTGAGTTGACTTTTACTGCAAAATAACGTACACGTTGGCCAGCTTTTCTGCTAACTTTGTCTTACAACTTGGTTACCGTTGATTTAAATGAGCTGGGTTTTTTTTACGAGTGGTTGTTTGTGGGGGTAATTTTGTTGGTCGGTCGAGTGTTGCAGCTGGTCTAAGGCTTTACAACTGGAGCAAAATTTTGCATCACAGTTCTTGAAAAATGCTGCAGAATTCATCCAAAATAAGTGTTTCTCATGTGAAGAAGTTTATTGAAAAAATGATCCAGGGGATGTAAATTTGCTGCTGTAATTGGGCAGCACCGTGGTCTTGCACCTCAGGTCATTTAACAGGGCAAAAGCGCCCGTGACAAGGAAATCAGATCGTTTTTACCAGGTGGGGACTAGGGTCAGTAATTGCAGGTACTACTGTACCATGATGATACCTATTCCCGTGCAGAACCTGCCAGGGTATATCAAAGAGAGTGAATGTAAGAACATTCTCAAAAATAAGGTGAAATCATTCTTGATGCATTAGATGGGAGTACTGGAGAGGGGCCGCTTTATATATTTATAGTTTCAGTATCTTAGCGTTATCAGGGACCTGCAATGTATACAAAATTTGTCTCATCTTTATTGATAACGTGGCGATTTTTTTTTTCTTCACTAATTTTCATCAGATTTTTGTAGAATCTGAGGGAAAATAGCCAAATAAGTACAATAATGACCAAAATGTTGTGCTTTCGTCAACCATGTGAAGGCAAGATACTCGAAACTCTCCAGAATGCACCATTTTGCATGCTCACATTCAAAATTTTTCGGGGGGGGGGGGGCGGGAATGCCCCCAGACCCGCCCCACCCACGCACCCAGCATGCCTTCGGCCCTTTGGGCCGTGTAGGTCACATTTGGGCCACTGACAAAAATTACGGACTTTTTTGGACCACTTGAGTCTCTGCCTGAGTTTGTAGTAATGGCCTGGGTCGACCAGTATTCATTAGGGAAGGTCGGCTTAAAAGTATATATATATATATATATATATGTTAGTTCCATTAATTTTAAGGTTGGGCCTTTTTACAAGAGTCTGTCAGATTACCGGAACCACACATATATTTTTGTTAGGCCTCGGGTAACTTGGACATGTGTTGAAACATGTTGAAAATGGATGTTCTTTCCCCTTTTACTCATTACTTCTTTTGATGTCAGTTTAATTTGTTACCTGAGCGCAGCCGGAGGCACTTGTGTAGCAATACAAATCTTACAATTTCAGAACAGCGTATTGTAGTGAAACCCCAACAACCCCACAGCACTCACATCCCACACCCTAAAACCCACAATGCCCAACCTAGAACCTACTCCCCACAACCAACAGAGTTGAAAAGCTGCCTGGAGAGCAGTCTTAGTAAAGGAAGGATACGATTAAGACGGTTCTTCAGTCCTGAAGACGTGGGCGGAGCTAGCGGAGCTAGCGGAGCGAAGCGAAGAGGACGAGTCCACGTCTTCTGGACTGAAGAACCGTCTTAATCGTATCCTTCCTACTTAGGCCTCAACCTACAATATTAGCCAGTAAGGTGCACAGTATTTGATATGAAAACATTTTTCCTCGAATAACGTTATTAGTTACTCTAAAATGGACCATTTAAATGCCATTATCGTATCTATATAAAAGTCTAACACCCCCCGGATATATGAACTTTTCTAAATAGAGGCAGTCTTCTGATTGGATTTAAGTGTAGAAGCTCTTAAGCAGGAAAATAAGGCACGTGCATGTGCCACTTGTACAATGCGACAGACCAGGCCCATGTTCACGGACGGTGTTTCCCCTCACAATGATCTTCCAGCATCAGAGGGCCCGCCCGTCGACCGGAGAACTTGTAATTTCGGTGCCTGAAAGCTACCACACTGTATTACTGCATGTTAACGGAGAAGTATCGAAATTGCGTGTGAGATAAAGAGACTTTTTTTTTTTCGTTCATCGGACCACAGAGCTCGGATTTAAATTTTTTTTTTTTTTTTTCGTTCATCTTCATGGGACTGAGTATTTGAACTTTACATTCACGTAAGAAGTCCAGACCAGGCGGCTGTGCTGTTTTGTTACAATCATGATTCATGCCTAATGACATTGCCGGTGGCACATTAAAAGCCATCTTTGAAGACCTCGTCCAATGTTACATTGTTATTTTTGTTCAACTTGCAAATGATGTCATTAAATTGTTGCGAAATGAATTGCGACGTGCTTATGTTGTTTTGCTTGACTTGTCAATCTTAGCCTGCTGCTGGCCAATCAGGGGCCGTTTTACTGTTTGCAAACCTTCAGGTCTTAATGAATTAAGATTGTGTCTTAACAGGAGAAATCGAGGCACCTGATTGGCTGATAATGTAGGTTGAGGTCTAATGATAGAAATAAATTTTTATCAACAAACGAGATCCTATTTGAACGTCCCGCCATGATAAGATGCAGGGATCAGAAATTTTACCTTTCAATATGTTTAACGTGTGTCAGCACGTACCCATGCTGAGGCCACATAAAAAAGTATCCCTGTTTATCATCCGCGCACAAAGCCTTCAGCAGTCAGCGCCACTAGCGCCATCCAGTGTTAGCCAGCAATACGTCCAGCAGTCAGGCGTAATTTGGATGGCACATCGCCAAAGCGGACGGAGAAAAAGGGGGGACGAGAGGGGAAAGTGTCACTGAAGCCGTCCTATACCTACTATTTACCAGTAACAACTGGTTTGGTGGGCATGATCTGTTTGCTTCTTTATCTGACCGACATATCAAAATTTTGCGTTGTGATGGCATAGAAATGATAAATGTTTGCATATTTACCGTACACAAACAGCTATGCTGTCCCGCACAGACAAAGCAGATCGAGGTCAACTACCAGAAGTCTATTTTTATTATGCCTACAGTTAGCCTGACTCTTTCAGTGCCAGTAACTTCTTGCCCAATGCTGACCATTTGTGGTCCCCAGTGCCAGTCACGTTATTTGCGGTTCTCGACACATCTCTAAAATTGCACATAGGCCAATTTATTTTGCAGTAATTTATTTGAAATGACTGTCACCAGGTGTGACTGATTTCCACAGAGTCAAAATCTAATTATTTCCCTTATCTTACAAGTTATTTACAATTAGCGGTTAGTTTTAATGAAGGCAAAACTAATGGAGTCCCAGCCCACGGCGTTGCCTCCATCGGTACTAAATGTACAGTGAATATCCTTTCGTATGTCTTTCAATCGTAACAGAAAGCTTCAGAAGAACTATATCTGAGCCCTAATCCTATGAAGATATCAGTTTTGACCGCATCAAAAGAGCCAGATTTGCCGCCTTTAAAGTTCCGCATATTGTTGAGAACTGGCCATGGTTTGATCGATCGCCATGCGCCTATTGGTCCAAATGACTTATTTCCAGCGTTAATGATTCAAATAGGTCACTATGACGATCTGACAAAACCACCATCAGCCAATAGATGCGACTGTCTGAATAACAACTCTAACCGTTGACACAGTGATGTTTGGCATAAATTAACCGCATTGCAGTCACATTGAGCCAACGAGAAAGCATTTTACCAAATTAAAGTAGACGGATTTCTGGACTTTGGACTTTCCAATGATACCAAACATGCAGAGTTTACCGCAAGTGATCCAGTCCTACGGGGGGGGGGGGGGGCAGAAACGAGTGCAATTTTACCGCTGTTTTTACATTGTTTTGCCCATATTGAAGGGTGAAAGTGCTAAAAAAATTTTAAAAGAAATTGTGCAAGGTGTATTTGCCCTCAGTTTAATCAAATTTAATACTTTTATGCGGCAGTTTTAAAGAGTTAAAATGGCGGCAACTTCACAAGCAGTCGGTGAGAAACGATATTCTCACCAAGACCTAAGTAAAATTGGAACATTGTGTCTCCTTATTTTAAACTTCTGACTAGTGGCAATCAAGAGAACCAACTATATAACAGAATTGTGATATTCTGAATGAATGAATGAATGAATGAATGAATGAATGAATGAATTGTATGGGCAATGGGGACTGGCGGAAAGCTTCAACACAGTAAATCATTAGGAGGGAAGGCAAGGGTGAAAAAAAACCCTCCCTCCCTCATCACTTTTTTTTGGAAAACCACTTGTGACAAACCGGGATATTTTTATGTGGCCTGAATAGATTCGTAGGCTTGAAGCCTATATGTTCCAGTCAACAATACGCTGAACAGAAGCACAACCCGGAGACCTTTTGTTTGGAATCCGTCCCTGTTGTTGCAAAAAGAATAACGCACATTTAAAACAATGAACTTCTTTCACACTCGAGTGCACAACTGGGCGCAAGGCTTCGCTTCTGAAAACCCGCACGGTATCCCAAAGAACGGCCCTCTTGGGGACAAATTACAAACAACGCCAACTCGTCACACGGGTTACACTGCAGACTTGAAAAGGTGTATCAGCACTACGCTTTGCGCTTGTTGGACGATATATATATATATATATATATATATATATATATATATATATATATATATATATATATATATATATATATATACATATATGTATATATGTTTTTTTTTTCAGTGTAATAAAAATGATTCATCGAGTGCTGACTTGTTCGAATTCTCATTTTTATGGATTTAAAACCATGTAGGCCTACTCGGTTATATTAATTTTAACCCTGCTGGAATTGTAGGTTTTGTTATAGGCTTGCAGTGTAGTGCACACATGCATGTATAACATTGTTGATAGATAAGGCAGTCAGCCATATTTTTTATGCAGCATCAATTTGCACTCATCATCATTTTCGTCATCATCATATCAAATTATCAGAAACCAATGCAAAATATAATTTACAAACTATCTTGGTGTGTAAATCAACGTAGAATTAAATTTATAGACTAGATTGGTGTATAACCCCCTAAATTGCTAGTTCTATAGCTCGCTCAATCATCATGATTTATTGTTGTTGTCATTGCCCTTGTCACAAGCAGCAACTTGTTAATGAGATAATTGAAAAGAGAAACCTGGGTCAGTGTTTTTCAAACATATGAATATACACGCATGTTCAGGGCTCTACAATTCTGTTTTTCTGCTGTAGTCCGCAGGCTGGTACTGTTGATATTTCACTGGCCCCTTGGTCCAACTTACCTGCCCATTCATGCTATTTAGAAAGCTGAAATATATGATTGCCCAAGGGCAAGTTCTTTGAAATTTTAGCTTGGCCTGATTGGAACTTTACTTGTCCCTGGCTAGAAGACATGCAAATCCCTGAATCCTGATGTTGCATGTGATACCGTCATTATGAAACAGTAGCCAAAGAGGGCAGTCAGTCCACTTGCAGTATTAAATATTCATGGAGATAAAAATACTATAATTTGCAGGGCTTGCCTAAAGGGAAGCCCTATTGTCCGGGACAACTGCATTTTCAGGTAGGACTGTCTTGTAAAAATGTTGAGCCTAATAGAATTAAAAATCTAACCCATTGTCCAAAAATCACAGACCTAGATGTTCCGTCGTGGGCTAATCCCGCGGTTCGCTGTCACGTACACGTGAGCCTCTCTGTTGTGATATCATTTATCATCCCGGAAAGGATGTGCCAAAAATACATACAAATTATACTGGTTTTGAAAACAATGAATACTGACTACACAATTTTGGCTATCATTTCAGTAAGCAATTAGTCACCAGAATGTATCTCGTTTTTACAACACAATTTACCTCTTCAGTTATAAGCCAAGTGGGGACTCTGGGAGGCCATATTATTCTTCAGTAGCAGATTTATGCATGGATATATCTTCATATCTTGTGAGTTAAGAGAAAAAGTAGCTTGATCAACTAATATGTTATACATTAGGACACAATTTTTGTTCTGGGTTGGGCTTTTGTTTAACGCATTCTTGACAGGAACATGATACGCCTACCCATTCAGCAGAGGCGCATGCAGACACCTTGAAAGAAAAAAGTAAAATTGTTGATCCCTGCGTCTTATGATGGCGGGACGTTCAAATGGCATTTGCTCGTTTTATGGCCTGTCACTTAATGATACTCTTTACCTTGTGGTCATTGTTATATGGTACAAACTATACCGTGTGTTCAGTTTATTTGACGGTGTGGAATAGGCCTACACCCATTTCTGAACTTCAACTATATTATAATATGTATATATATATATATATATATATATATATATATATATATATATATATATATATATATATATATATATATGTCTGTGTACTGCTTGATTTTACCATACTATATGATAGTAGTACCATGATTTTACGCAGAACGTATAGCTACATGTGGGTTGAAAAATGTGCATATCGATTTTTTTCTAACCGGGCCGATAATAACTGCTCCCCGTGAACGAGCCATGCAGAACGAGGCTGTACGATTTATTATTTCGGAAGGGTCAACAAGTATAAATAACAGGATTCTGGACTGAAACATGGCCTTGCTGCGGCCTTTGCTGAGTCAAATACGATGTCAAACAAGAAAGCTTTCGTTAGTTTCCAGGAATTTTGGCGCTTTAAGCTGCTCACAACACCAAATACGTTTTCAGAGACCATGTGGCACGCCGCAAACACCTGCATTGCCGTCTAGGCAGCGAATTGGTACTGGTAGGTTATACCTGCATACGTGCGACCTTGACTGATGGCGGCTTCCCATCATCAGAATAACGTGGGTCGGGGCGTCCGATCTGGCCAAAATTCGGAACTTTTGACTTCCATTGTTGGTGACCACTGACATTGGGTTTGGCCTTCTGATTGCAGTACACGTTTTTCTTTTTATTTCTATTTTTTTTCCTGTTCTCTTTGTATTTCATATCAGCCCAGGTCATATAAAATGATGTCAAGGTTTATCATCACAGTACTAAGTAGGCCTAGTGGTATTGTTAAATTTAAAAAGTGATGCAATAAGACAATCGTACAACTGCAGTTAATGTGCTCTAAATGAATAGATCAGTGTACTAAATACATTTTCTTGTAAATCAACATTCAACAACTACCCTGCCAACAGTTGCCGTCATAATCATTCTCGCATACTAAAAGATTTGTGCACCTGTACTTATCTTTTGTCTTGACAAATTTGTGCACCTGTACTTATCTTGGCTTGACAAGTTCAAAGGGAGACAAGGGTGTAGGTTACATCTTTGTTACATTTTCTTATGTACATTTCTAATGCAAATTAATCTGATTAATCTCATTTCCCCTGTAGGGGGTGTCACAGTTTCCCTAACACATCTAAGTAGCATAGAATTTTAGTGCATTATAGTTTAATTGGATCCTAGTCATTACATGCCCCATAAGTTTTGCTGTAAATCAATGGGAGGGAGGGAGATATATCTTGAATGTATGATAAAGCTGTTCTGAGTTTTAAAGGGATGTCACCAGCATGATGAGAGAGAAGAGGCTGGAAGAGTGGCCCAGGTCCACAGGTGTTGACTCTGTCAAAACTAAAAGGTGTTAAATTGACCAAAATAGGATCCTCGTGGCCAATAGTAGGTGTAACCCACATATCAAAAAAAAAAAAAAAAAGAGAGAGAAAAACTGTGGTGTTTCCAATAATAACATTTGTTTTAAGTGGCCATAAAGCTTAGAGGCTGCTAAAAACACTGTTCCTTTGCTATTGTTAATGTTAATCTCTAGTCCTGTGGGTTTATTATGGCATCATTAGCAAACAGCAAAGCTGCTTTATGTGCATTTCGTCCATCTTCACCCACAAGACAGCCATGTCTGGACCTTTTTTCTGGTGATGGAAAATTGACAAGCCCTTTATTTTACTGACTTAACAATGTTCTTGCCATGTTTTGTCCAAGAAATAGGGGGTTTAAGCCTTTTTTCCTTAAAGTATCCGAAACTGTCTAGTGGTCAAATATCATCTAGTCCAATGTTTTTAACTGATTTCAACAGTCATGAAAAAGGTGGTGAAAAAATATGACACACCTGTAGGTAACCCCCCCCCCCCACACACACACACACACACTAATTCTTCTGCACAAAGTATCATAATAAATATCATATTTAAAACATTTGGATACAAGCATTCAGGAAAGTTTTTGATATCATTCAAGCTGCTGGCTTGAGAGCTCACGTGGAGGCTTGTTTTAACTACAGCAGGATTCAAATACACGTAGCTGTCTGATGTTTTGTTGCAAAGAGCAAATGTTCTGTGCTTTTTTGTCAGTTACATTGCCTTGGGCTGGGTGTTTTGTACATGCTGTAAGTGCACTAGAAAACTCAATGTTTCCCACCTATCCCAGTACTACAGCATGCAGCTGACTCACCAAACTTGCAATGTCAATATTAAACTTTGTGTTCTGTTAGTAATATTGAATCCCCAGTGGGCCCTTGTATTACAGATAAACAGTTAAACTAAGAAGTATACATACAACTAATGTCCAGCAAAAGACCACATTGTGTCAGTTAAACAAGGAAGTATACATACAACTAATGTCCAGCAAAAGACCACATTGTGTCAGCATCAGACAGAATGGAGTATTTTGATTGCGCACCATATAATTGTTATGGCAACCAAGAGGCTTCTAACTGAGAAATTGACTCATTAACTGTTTATTTAGCATTTCCACAAAAGAATAGAACAAAACTGTTAATTACATCCTAGGTGGCCTTTGATGTACTCGGGATAAGACCTGTACAACTTTTAAACATGTTCAACCTTCATTACCAATGAAAAACCATGCATCGTAACCTTCTTTTGCATATTCTTATGGTCAGGATGAAGTTGCACACCCCTCCCTCTACCATACATCAACATTGTCTATTGGAATAATCTGTAGATCACCATGAAGTTTGATTCTTTGACCTCTGCTGCTGAGCTATGTCAGTGATATCTAGTGTTCTATTCAAAAGGAAAATAGTCTTTGTTTATTTGCAGACAGCACCAAAACCTTTACATATGGTTTGGAAACTTTCAAAGTGAGGAGTAGGTCATGGGGTTTGTTTTACACTTCGGGTGCAGGATGTCCATTGTTACAGTACTTGTTACGATTTCCCGCAGTTTGTACAGGTGGCATTTTTCCAAATAAATTAAAAATAGCTAAAGTAATACCAATTTTTAAAAAAGATGATCAGCATGATCTCAACAACTACAGACCTATATCTCTTCTACCCTCTATTTCCAAAGTGTTTGAAAGAGTTGTTCACACACAGGTCTTTCAATATTTCCCAGAGAAGGGTTTATTTTATAATCATCAATATGGATTCAGGAAAATGCACTCTACAGAAACAGCAGTTCTGGAACTTATTGATAGATTAAATGCAGAACTTGATGAGAAAAAAACTGCCAATTGCATTCTTTTTAGATCTTTCGAAGGCCTTTGACACTATAGACCATAATATACTCCTCAAAAAGCTTGAACACTATGGGATCTTAGATACTGAGCTACAGTGGTTTAACAGCTACTTAAGTAACAGATCTCAGTATGTTGAAATTGAAAATGTTAAATCATCTTGTCAGGAAATTACGACTGGAGTCCCCCAAGGATCTATCCTGGGCCCTCTTCTATTTCTTATTTACATAAATGACCTATCCACAGCCAGTAATTTTACCTCAATTATGTATGCTGATGACACAAACCTATTAAGTACAGTATGTAATTTTAACTCCCAAACATTGTCTCAATCTTTATTATCCGATCAAATAAATAAAGAACTAAAAAAAGTTAGTGACTGGCTGGCTATCAATAAGCTATCACTAAATGTAAATAAAACTAAGTTCATGATCTTCCACTCCAAACAAAAATACTTATCCCCTCACCAAATACCAAACATAATGATTAACAACAAACCAGTTGAGAAAGTGGAGAGTTTTAAATTTTTATGTGTCTTGATTGATCATAACCTTACCTGGAATAAGCATGTAAATTTTATTTCAAACAAATTATCACGGGTATGTGGCATACTTTCCAAACTGAAAAACCTACTGCCCAAACACATTCTCCTATTGATTTACAATGCCATATTCTTATCTCATTTGAACTATGGAATAACTGCATGGGGGTTCCACTCCTGTGGCAGACTTATGAAGCTGCAAAAGAAAGCAATAAGATGGACCTGCAATAGCAAATACAATACACCAAGGGTCGAAATTAGCAGTAGCATTGGTAGCATTTGCTACCAACTTTTATGATCTGCTACCTATATTAATTGTGTGGTAGCAGACCTTTGCCACCAAAATTTTCCTGGTCAAAATCACAAATTTAGGCCAGCCTTAAAAATATTTCTGTTTCGTATAACGCGCCTGGTGTGCGCAAAACGTTGCGGTTATAATATTTTTTTCAACAGTGCAAAAATTTTTTTTCAGGCTTGATTTAACGCTACTCGCACGCCCCGTGTGGCAGTTCTTTAAACGCATATCGTTTGCGTACCTACCATGAATGCTATCGGTACATCGTAGTAAATTTGCGTATACAGTATTGGCAGGTTCCTTGCAATAAACGGTGTTCCTAGATCGAATTCAAACGTAAATTTTAATATTTCAATTCAGAAATCGAGTGTGCACACCGTCTACATCTTTCCTGCAACTGTACACAAACAGCTGCTTTGGCCATGTGGTCTGACGCACAACACATCACCCGATTGGTCAATTGAGTCACATGCAAAAATGAGCCAATCACGGCTCGTGTTACAGTGTTTTCATCATGGCTTCCGCCCAGTGAACATGTGTGAATCTGCCGTAATTTACGGAGGGAACACACAAACGGGAAGCTTTGTTTATATTGCTGCATGCGAAAATAAAGATTCTAGTGTTTATTGCAACAATTATTTGGAGTCAGAGGCATATACGCAAAGGTAGGGGATTGCGGGAATAGCCGAATGTGTCCCAAATCAGTCCTTGAGACTCGGTCAGTTCACCGCATATCCACTCCACACTGTCATTTGCGTGTGACTGGAAGTTGTTTCCTGTTTTTGCCTGGGAAGTCATCTCAAGGCACCTTATTTTTTCCAACATTCATTGTTAGAACCCACCGATAAATGGCATTTGATGTTAATTTGCAGATGAATTCGCCATGCAAATTTTATTCTATTTTGACGCTGCTTTGACATCGCTGAGGCAGATTACACTGACGGTGAGCAGTATGACCCCGCTCAGCAAGCCAATTACTGCCGGTACCTTTGGCTTTGTTATCGTAACCTAATCGTATGTACGACAGTGAAAATGTCTGCTTGTGTTGACAGAATAAAGTTCTGATGAATACAACTGCGGACCAAGTAATTGTTTAAACTTGGAATGTTTATCAATTAGCGATTATTATCACCTATCGGCGCCCCACGCAGGTGGTGCAAAAGCTCAGATTTTTTAAGTGATTAGACCATCCAGAAGCATATATTGTTCGGCTACGACTTCATCTATGGCAGAGTCTCTTGCTTTAATACAGATTTAATAAAAAATTTTCACCCTGGAATCTTAAATCTTGTATCAATACTAAGTCCATCAGTCCCCGTACTGGCATGATGCCCTTATTGCAGTAACACGTAGTAGGTATGTGTAGTTAAAAAAATTGAAAAATAAAAAAATTCCTCCCTGTCCTATCAAATTTTTCAAGGCCCTGTTATACGAAACAGAAATATTTTTAAGGCTGGCCTTAGCTCTTCAGTTCATGTGAAAAAGTGCCTTAGAATGCACTAATTTGCATGCTTGATTTCAAAAGGGGAAGGGCATGCGCTTGCACGCCCTAGGTGGGCTTCGTCAAACCCGCATGATTTGCTACTTAATTCTCAGATTTGCTACCAAAAATTAAACTTAGTAGCAAACCTTTGCTACTGGTTAAAATCAGTTAATTTCTACCCCTGTACACATACATCCCCCCCTTTTTATAGAATGTGGCCTGCTTAAATTTAATGACATATTTAAGTTATCCTGTATCAAAACATATTATAAATTCAAAAATCATATGTTACCCTACTACTTTGACACTCTGTTTGATGCTAATCAAAAAGAGCCACAAATTGAGCGAACTAGAAGAACGGTAGTGCCCCCAAGCAGATTTGAGGCAACAATCCATGACATTCCAATCTTAACCCCAACCATGCCAATACTCTTCACAAATACTAAATTTAATCGATCATGTATTAGACATAAAATACCAGACTTAATTAATGAAAATTACTTACCGGAGATAGTCATGACAAAGATCGACACTCACTCTTTGAAAGGTTTCTCGCAGTATGCTAAGAATTATATTGTTAACAATTATGAGACCAACTGTAACATTAACTGTCATATATGTAATAAGCCATAATCATTTAAACTCTATATATTTCTTCTGTTGTTTGGTCTACTTAAATTTATTTTGCGTGCAGTGTATGAATCATTGTTAAGTACTGTTATAAATTTATGTATCTTGAGGGTGGCCTGCACGACAGCGACTCACTGGAGTCTTAGTGCAGAGTCTCCCGGTTTAAACATCTGAAGACTATACTATGTACACAATATATACTTAAACCGAATAAAGCAACTGTCAACTGTCAACTATACACTGGCAGGTCGTACCTTACTGATTAAGGCAAGCTGTCCAGCTAGAAAGGGTACATACTGGTTCAGGGGTATTAGTCAAATTGTTGTTATAATATCTGAACTGGTACCATACAAATGTAGTAAATTTATGTTTGGTTTGACCGGTAATCTTTATTCATAATGAAGCTAGACCTGCATTTATAAGCAGAACTTCATGGATTTAGGTAATTCATCATTTGCCACATTCATATTTATTCATTGTTCTGGGGGTTGTCTTTGCTGAATATTTAGCTTAGACAAGTTCCAGCCACTATGCAGAAAAACATGTACCAGTACAAGCTCCAAAACATGTTTTGAATAATTACCCACTAAAGACCCTTTCATTTTTAGATGTCAAAAATTCTACAGAAAAACATGTGCAGTACAGACAATAGTTCTTCCATGTGTATAGGTTAGACATTGACAGGTTAGCTTATGGAGAGTAAATAGTTCGGACTGCAGAATAGGGTAATGACTACCAGGAAGTGGTTCTGTACAAAAAAGACACAATGGGAATTGTAGAGCTCTAGAGTTGAAACCTGAAGGGGAATAGATCCTTACAAACCTGTACAGATAATTTTCTATCAATAAGGTTATCATGTACCATGAATGTAGGTAGATCATGTATTAAATAGCATATTATAATCAGGCAAAAAGGTCCCGAAATGTTTTCAGAATTGATATTCTGGGGTAATCTGATCAGGAAGGCAGTGAGCAAAATACTTGGGATTAATTTTGAGAAATTAAACTGGAGTACATGTGTTGATCATGTTTTAACTCTTTCAGTGCCAATCACGTCTGAAGTCAATCTACTTAAGGCAGACTAGTTTGAATTGTCGCTAGGATCGCAGATTTGTATACCTTGTGAAAAGAACTTTTATTCAAGTACCAGTATGCCTATAGGTCCAGAGATAATACCACTGGCCAACAGCTTTTCTTGGCGCACATTGGGCGCATTGCACCCAAAGGGTGCCGAGAAAAGCTGCTGACCACTTTAGCCATAACCATGATAACAATCACAGAAGTGTTGGGACCAGATACCACACCCGGGCTAGCTTTGACTACTTTGTATGTACATATAGGTAGGTTCCCAGTATCTCCTTATAGGATTCACTCTGTGGGCCTTGTGGTTACCCCTTATGTTAACTTATACTGAGTTGAACTTGCTTACCACTCCACACTACTACATGTTGTAGAAAAGTGGTGGCTTCTCATGTAAATTCACATTTTCACCTTATTTTAGAATGTATCCATACAGAATATAGTAGCTGTCTGCTTTCATAGGTGCATGAAACAAATTCTGCATGTTTCTATGATAAAAGGGTGTGTTGTACTCTTAAAATACAAAATTGAGTAGCATGTCAGTTGAAAATTGCTTCTTTGTGATGATGATGATGATGATGATGATGATGATGATAGATAAAAAGCCACTAGTAAATAAATTTATTCATTTATTTTGTATTAATTTTTTTTATTTGTCAGTAAAATAGATAATCAGGTCAATAAATATTCAAGCAGTAATAACTAACAATGGAGTTCATGTCCCTGACCATGTGAACTTGTAAGTGTGTTAAAATAGATAAGAAATCGGCTGTTGCGGCAGAAGAGCCCATGCACAGTGATGTTATCACTATGATAAATGTCTTTGTTATCTCACAAAGTATGGCATTGTGTTCACATTCGTGACACTGAGCAGAATATGGTGTACTTCTGCATCAGCAATACAAAGATATCTGTAAAAATAAGCCTTTTACTTGATTGACAGATTGTTTATTCATCTAAATTTCAAAATTTTAACTTTCCTCTCATAATTCCATATGTCAGGAAATTTGGCCATGCTGGTGGGTGGACGCTACAACCGGACGCCCATGAAACCCTGGGCGTCCGGTTGTAGAGAGAAACAAAGTAGTATACAGCAAAGTAACAATTGTTTCTTGTTTGTTTGCTTTTTTTTTTTCAAATGAGAATACGTGTTGTAATTACAGACACAATCATGGGGCTCTAGATGGGTTCCCCCTCCCCCCCCCCCCCGTCACCAGGTGTCCAGGTCACATGATCACAAAAATCTTCAGATGATCCATCAGTGAAGTGCATTATGTGGGTCATTGGTTGCCTGAATTAATGTCTGAGGTCACCATTTCACCTCTGAAGGCCTTCTGGATTGCCAGTCACTTTACCCATCTGGGGTTCCAATCATGGGTGTATATCAGTCATGATGTGGCCAAACTCTGCATGAGAGCACATTCAAGGGATGGGGTCCAGCCTGACTGAAGGCAGCAAGGGAGGAAGATTTGCAAGCTACATGTACAACCTGCATATATGCAAGCCATCACAAAACTGTTGATCCCAAGTTTTCATTATACCACTGGTGAAATTTTGACTCAGTGAGTCAGTCTTGGCCAAAGATATTTCTGGTTGATTCTTGCAATTACATGTACTTGAGTCATAGCATTATGAACAGTGACTTTCAACAATGAAATAACCCACGTACTATAATAGAATATACAGTTAAAGCTCCCTCCATTGTCTTTAAAATGAAAGAACTAATGAATAAAGGGGGTATATTGATTAGATACTGAGGCAGAATCAGGTGGAAGATTTTAGTTATATATATATATATATATATATATATATATATATATATATATAAACTTTATTTGACGAGGGTACGACTTGGTTAGGAAAATACATAGGTATATTCCTAATCTTCCCCAAGGCCCTCAAAATTGAAATACATAGAGAGTGAAAAATTACAAAACAATACACAGATGGTAAATTTCACTAAGTACACACTAGTGAGACTACTGTAATACCATTTGACACAGAAACATAGTAGGTACATAAAAATTACTTGGTTGTTGAACTTCATGTAAACATTGCAGCATTCCTTTTAGTCATTATGTGCTTTATACATTCATCTTTAACATTTCTTAAGAGATGGAGCCTTTCTTGTACAGTTATTCAATGTATTCCAAAACACAGCTCCACAGTAGGCAAAAGATGACTTGCGATATTCTGTCTTGGGCTTCAGCAAATACAGTTTATCATCTGTTGATGACCTTAGTTTTTTCTGACTTACATCTTTTACAAAAACAAACATGTCTGTTAAATAAGCGGGTGCCATATTGTTAAGTATTTTATACATCTCTACTCCTCTTTTGTAGTCGATTCTTTCTTCAATTGACAGCCAATTTAATTTTGTAATAAGGTGCATATAACTGTGTCTACCTTGGACATTCAAGACTTGATACGCTGCAAATTTGTGTAACCTTCTTAATTTTGCTAGCATGGCCTTTTTGCATCCTCCCCATATAGTGCAACAGAAATCAAAATGTGGAAGAATGTAAGCATTGAAATACCTTTTCCTAACATGAAAAGGGAGAAAATGTTTAAGTTTCCTTAGTATACTTATTTTGCCAGCAATTTTCTGACAAACAGTAGATATATGTTTCTCCCATGTCAAACATTGATCTATATGTAGCCCTAATATTTTATGATTGGGTACACTTTCTAAAGTTTGTCCATTAATTTCAACTTCAATATTTGCATCCTTTAAATCCATACATTTTCTTTTAGAAGAAACCAACATTACTTTACATTTCTTTTCATTCAAAAACATTTTGTTTTGTGAGCACCAAGTTTTGGAGTGATTTTAGTTGTATCAATTTAACACCTAAACTTTGATATATGTATGTAACCACTGGGTACTTTGAATACATTAAGCATTTTGTCTTGATGTTGGGAAATTATGAAACCCAATTTATGTGGCTGCAGTATTCGAGTCATTTTATTCAAATTGGCTATAGCTCCATAATCCCCGGAGCTAGCCCAGACAGCAATTACATGTATCATGTGTTAGGTGTGCAACTTCATCTATACTTCATTAGTAGAGACCAGTTCTGTATATTCTACTGCCAGGACAAAACACGTGGCAAAAAAGGCTGAGTCCAGATAGTATATGTATGCTATTTAGTGTAGTTTCACCATAAAATGACCTTTGTATGAAGTAGGGCTCCCATATGGCATAGCAATAGCCAATTTCACAGTGATATTGTCTGAAGATAGTTATCCTGGCACTGCTTGATAAGTTGTGCTTCAGCCTATAGCTCTCTGTGCAGCTGGGGATAAATTGCTGAGAAATGCGAAAACCACTGACCACTTGATTCTTAAGAGCCACGCGAACATTAAGTATGAAACGACCAGAGTGTAACCTGTAGGAATAACAGGACGTGATCTGCTTGATAATCCGCATCACTGAAGTGAAAACTCTGTGTTTTAGCCTTTCATGCTCAGTGCAGGAAAGTGCCAGGATGTTAATTGCATGTACTCATTCCATACTATGGTGACAGGCCTTGGTCAGTGGTTCTGGCACTGTCTGGCAAGTCATGCTGCAGCTGCCCTTGCGGCAGCTGCAGCATGACTTGCCAAGCAGTGGCAGAGCCACTGACTTAAGACTATAGGCATGTTGGTACTTAAACGAAAGTTCTTTTCATGAAGAATTTAAATATACAATTGTCTTCTTAAATCCAGGTTAATATACGGAAAAATCAGGGACTGTTATGGAATGAGTTAATGACTTTACTTAAATTTCTTCTTTACAGACAACATGATGGGTGAGAATTGTAGAAGAGACCTGTCATAGTAGCATGTTCCAGATGAACAGCTTTCCCTGTTTTGGATTGGGCATGAGGTGGCACTATGCCCAGTGTGCATTAAATATGTTAAAGCTGTTGACCTAAAAAGGATTAAAACTATGAGGTTAGACTACAAAGTAAAAAAAGACATGAATTCACTTGCATGGTAAATATTTTTTTTAAAAAAATCAAACTTACTTTGCTCATGAAGCTATTAATGTAACTTTACACAATTTTCAGCGTGACATGTATTCAGGTGTTGGCATGCAATTCCCCTTGCAGATTGAAATATGAAGTTCTCCCTCCCTGCTCCCCCCCCCCCCTCCAAAAAAAAAAAAAAAAGCTTGTACATGTATGCTTATGGAGCATGTGAAAGTTGAGAAAATTTCACAGTGATATTGGCATGCAATTCCACTAGTACTCATGTTTGCATCAGAATTAGATATCAATTGTGTGTAACTAAGGTTCTTGTCAATATGTATCAGGACTCCCCTTTTTGTAGACCTATACCAGTCCTCTAGTTCTTCAGATGTGTTATTGTTGATGTTTTATTAGCTGGCTGTTCTAACTGTGTGTCCATTCAAATTTTATTTGTACAAGTGAATGCTTGATTGCCTCCGTGCAGCTGCTTTGAAATGTTAATTGTTAACATACATTTACACCTTACCTTAATTTGAATTTCAGTTTTCTGGAATAAGACAAAGGTAAATCTTACATTTTATTATCAATACAATGCACATTTACTTGTACTTGCCACCATCCCAGAGGCTCCAACTCTCAGGACTGTTTTCGGTGGGAGAACTCCCATTTTTGTCACAGGAAAAAGTACATTTCTACCATTCTGCTGCGTAAAAATCTAAGTCTCCCGCTTAAATACATTATTTGGAAGATGATACAGACTGAGGTTCATCTGTGTTGTAGAGGGTCCACATTCAACTCTTTAAAAAAATAAAGACCTGACAGTGGACCCATCCCCTGCCCAGACCCTTCACAACATTGGGTGGTTTGCCCCTCTGTTGTCCCTCTTGCCAACGACATGAGAGAGAGATTCTCCCACTTGACACTCAGTAGAATGTGGAGCCTCTGCAGTCCTCACCACACATGTAACTGTATATTTGTCCTGATTTGTTAATGTTATGTTGATTCAGCTGGGCTGCGGAATGAAGCGGACAAAAGATGGACAGATCTGACCTATGAAGAACTAATCGCCTTAATAGAAAGTGGGGACATACAGCTGTTTGATGTTAGAGAACCCAAAGAGGTGAAAGAGTCTGGAATGATTGCCAAGGCCACCAATTTACCTTGTAAGTTTAAACATACATGTATATTATATTTACTTCGAATATGTCAGACATCTGAAGATGGGTCATTTAAGGTTTGTAGTGGTTTCAGTGGTGACTGAAACTGTTCTTTAGATAACACTCTAAATTCACATATAAAGTGCAATAAAGTATACATTTTTTGAAAGCATCTAAACTAAAGATTCGTGTTATGACATAGAGAATCCAGTATGGGTTGCTCATTGAGGAAAACATCAGGATCACGAGTTGTTGGATTTTCATGTTTTTGTGAGGCTCTGCCGGGCTGAAACATGAAAATTCAACAATGAGTGATCCCAGCGTTATCCCCAAAGGGCCACCCATACTGGATTTTCTTTCTCCTATGTATAAAAAGTGTAGTTTGTGAAAGTCACTGTTAAACTAATATATGTATCTTTAATGAGGTTTCAGTGTATTTGTTTTATTGATTCAGTTTTATCAGTCATTAAAATGCTTAAATATACATTGCAGATTGAACTATTATTTATTTTATATATATTATATTCACTTTTTGCTTAGGCCACTACAATACAGTGAAAACTCATTATAATGACACCATCTGTTCCAATGGTGTTTTAGATTCGTGAGTCAAATAACAAATTACTAAAAACTTGTTTGTGTTCAAAGTGAATGTGTCACATCTGAAGAATCATTGTCATTGGGTTTGACTGTATTGTTTTATGGATTCACTTTTATCAGCTATTAAAATGTTTTATATGTATTATATATTGCAGCTTGAATTATTGTAATTTTCCCCCATTTGATTGTATATGTTTGGCAAAAATATCCATAAAATGTGATTTGAAATTGTTTGGTATCTTCAGTTGTCACGTTTCACTGCCCTCATTTAACTATGGTAACTGTTATGCAGAAATTGTATGTAACCTTTTAGGGTCTTGCTATTAAGCAGCATTTTGCTTCACGCACCATGAAAATATCTTAACTAATACCATTGTCATCCTCACTGCGGGGGTGAATATTTCCCTCCTTTCAGAAGTTTACCACCCTCAGGGCCAGAAAATTCCATCATAGGTGTATTTGTCCCAGGACAAGTGTCCCATAATTTACATTGTTATTTTACTGAATCTTTGCTTCTCCTGCATCAAATTTTACTTGGTCCGGACTATAGGACATAGGAATTTTTTTCGCCCTGCCCCTCAATAAAAACATTTGTTCCAGAATATTATTGATTTGGTCTGAAAGGTTCGTATCTTGCAAAATAAGGGTAGGTATGGGAATTTTACTCCTTTGTGATTCTCCAGTGTTCTCATCTCTGTGTGTGGAAAATAAAGCCTTGCAAGGTGCTTGAATGAAATCTTACTTTGAGGAACTTACTTTTGGTATGACTTATTATTCAAATACGTGTACAGTGGTACCTGATGTACATGTGGCCACTGCAATGAGCAGCCACCTTCTCTTTGTGGCCACATATCTTAACCCCTTCAGTGCCAAATTTTGGACTGAGTCAACAGCTTTTCTCAGCACACATTACACCTAATGCATGCCAAGAAAAGCTGTTGACCTGGGATTGTCTCTCTGGAACTATATGCATACTGTTACTTGAATGAAAGGTCTTTTTACAAGGAATATGAAGCTGGGATCCTAATGATAATTCAGACTATTCTAAATTACATAGATCAACATTAGACGTGATTGGCACTTAAAGAGTTAAGACACTGAAGTCAATTCCGTTGTTAATTTGCCTGTGATGAAAGGTCACCTGTTGTATGTGGTCACTGCTTCGTGACAGAAGGGATGGCCACATATAGCAGGGTACAGCTTTTGTTGTGGTCAGCACTGAAAGATTTCATTTATGGCTGTCAAGGAGTACAGTTAAATTGAAACTCCTGAACCCATTCCTGCTCAAATTGCCCCAAAGTAGCCAGATATAAATTGTCATTTCTTAACTGAGATTACTTTGTTCCCAGAAAACGTTTTGCTGAGATTTGTCTGCAAAACCATTCATGATGGCACACCCTAGGCCAATAGCTTTCCTTGCAATAGGCTGGGCACAGTGCATTTAACCTGCACAAGGGAAAGCTGTTGACTCGGTCGTGCTCTGACCAGGAATGGGTCAAATCTGGTCCATCCCTTGAATGTATCAATGATTTTTGTTATGGAGATCAAAGGAGGATACAATGGACAAATTCAAATGAAAAAAGCGCATAGGTTTTCTGAAAATTGTAACACACCATTATTGTCATGAAATTACAAAGTGTACTAAATTGTGTCAAAATTCACTGAAATGGTTCCCACTCTTGAAAATCTGCCAGAAGGCAGAAATTTTTGCAAGGTTTTGCGGATTTGATGTCTTCTAAACAATGCAAGTGCTTGACAACAAATTTATTTGCTGTGTGACAAACCTTGGTTGGTGTTTTTTTTTGCAAATAAAATAATAGCTGCAAACACAGTGATGTCTTGTGTTTGCACCAGGTTATACATGGGCAATAACATACTGTGCAAACAGGTATGGGTGGCTGAAACCACCGGCTGCTTGACATGAAAGAAAAGGTTACAGATTGCATTTACCATTTGTTTTACTGTGCCTCTATGCATAAATATTATTCAATCATAACACAGGTTATGGTTTTAGTTGGAAATTCAAATGAATTATATGCCATTTAATACCCATGGACCATTATGACTTTTGTTCTGAATGTATCTTGGTAATTATAAAGAACAGAAAATTGCAGTCGGTGATGGAATCTGTAAAATTTGCTTTTCTGGTCAATTGACAACTCACACATGTACATGTAGGACAGAAAAGTTTACTCTTCTCATCTTGCTGGTCATCTTTAGATGTTAATTGTTGTAGGCAATTTGGCTTGCCGTGATGTGGAGCCATGGGGAACATGTGCACACAGACTTGTACTGATGTACAGGTTTTGCCAATTTTATTGTGCATCCCAGTGCCATGGGTGGTTGGGCCCATACAAAACTAATGTTGTGTACTTCAATGACAGAAATTTACTTATTTTTATGTGTTTAAGTTTCTAGATGTTCAGTTTATTTTATGGGCATTAAAACTGAAGATTTAATTTTACTATTTTAGAAATAGTTTGTGTTAAACATATACAAAGTGTCATTCCACAGTGTTTTTTATGTTCATGGTTGAGTGCCATTAGCATAATGAAAATAAAAATGAAGTGAAATAAAATTAATTTACAATACTTATTTTATTGTTTCAGGAGAAAATATACTGCCAGTCAGACACAAGAAACTGGACATTTAATAATGACGTCTGGATGAAATGAATGCAAATGTCATCGTCATGATCATGTGCCTCTCTGCCACTTTTAAATTTTCAATTTTTCTTACAGTAACAGAACTTAAGGAATCTTTAATGGATCCAGCTGAACGATTTGTTGAGCGCTATCAAGTGCCTCAGCCTGACAAGATAGACAACAATGTAGTGTTCTATGGCCTGGGGCCCATTAAGAGCACAGCTGCTCTAGAAATTGCTCACAAAGTAGGATACAAAAAGTAAGTTAACCCTTTAACCCCGTGTGATGCGCTTGTAACATATACTTGATTCCCTGCCAGTCCAGTTGTACACTGTAAATGCACTTACCTTCAAGTGAATAACTTTTCATCATTTTTGAATTTCCGACATCTAATTGAGGTTTTAATTTTGCTGTTTTGGACTCATTTGCTACTAGATATATGTTAACATTATATTTTGCTGTGTTTTTTCTTTTCACTTTTTTAATGCCACTGGGGAAAAATAGTGAACAAAAAATACAGTAAAATTAAGTCAATTTATATTTCATGATCCAAAAGATACCAAAGAGAGAGTTGATAACTTTCACAGATTCACCTTGATTTCACAGAACTTGAAGGCTAAGTTCAGATCATGCAGTATTAATAGTTTTCCCTATGCCGCACAGAAATGCTTGCTTGTGGTGATGGTGACACTGTAAGAAAGATTTTTCCTGCTGCCGATTGCCGCTGATCCCAAAAGGCCCTTGCTTATCTTTGGGGACAGTGAGTGGCAATGCCAGTGGCCGCTGCAGCCTGCTGCCGAAATTGTACCATCTGCCACAGAAAGGTTTTACTAGTGTATGTACATGTAAGCCAGCTGCCAGGTACTTGTACTACTCTTTTGGGATTAATCATATTGGAAGTACATGCATAGGTACATGTAAGTATCAGTGCTCAGTGGTAAACCTCATTTGTGTCACTAATTATCATTTAAACTCCAGTGCAAAACTACTCCTTTCCAATTTGTAGTAAAAAGCTGAAAAGAGAACTCCACTTCTCAAGCTTTATTTGAAGACCTGTGGGAAAAAAGTAGCAACGTGAGGGACTGGGTGAACATCATGATCCACATGGAATTGTTTCAGGACTCGGTGATTAGAACATTGACAAGCTTGTCCTCTTTTTATGTGTTTCAACAAGGTGAAGTTTTGTCATGGAAAAGAGTTTTGGGAGTTCTACCTTCTGAATACTGTAAATTGCTTTATTTTTCATGCGTATAAATTTTGAGAGTTTTAAGCTCTGCTGACCTAAGGTCGCAGAGCTTATAGGATCCCTCATGTCCACCCATCATTCCATCAGTCCATCCATAAACTTTTGGGTTGTGAGCACAATCACATCCAGTTTTCATGTTAGCCCACCATAACTCTCAGGACTTACAGGGTGTATGAAATCTACTTCCCGTTCGATATTGGCTGTGCCACATACAATATTATATGACATAGGTGTCAAAATATGAAAATCTTGTGAATACTCGATCATCTTTAATTTTTCGCCGATCTTCACCAAATTTGTTGAGATTGTGGAGGAGGTCAGAGTCTAAGTTGCTAATGATACTAGTGGCATCACCTATAATTTGACAAAAATTATGAGACAAAATGCATTTTAAGATATAAAATACCATATTTTGAAAAGTAATTGGATCAGGCTTGCCAAATTTATAGGATAAATAGACCATGTCCTATGCTAAAATGCTACATGTATATGATATCAGTGACCTTGACTTATTTTGTGAGGTCAGCATGCCTGTAAAGTTCAAAGAGGTGATTTTGTTATGGCAGGGTGTAGCTTGGACATCAATGGCAAAGAGAATTGAGCCTCCAGCTCAAAATTCCACTTCGTAAGATCGTACATAAAACTGTACTTGGTGACCGACTTTTTTGGTCACTGTGACCCAGTAAATATGGAGTTCGGCGCTCGTCTGAATTACTTGTGTTTTTTCCAATAACTCAAAAAGTTATTACCCGATTTGAACAAACAGACCATGTATGGAAAGCTGGGGTGGGGGGCACATTTTATATACAACCAATTTTTTCATCGGAGTTAAAGGTCAAGGTCAGATGGCCAATTTGAATAAAGGGTTTATCTCATAAATGCTTTGCACCCCACAATTTTTTTGTTAGGCCCATATTACCTTTAGATTGTGAAAAGCGTATGAAAATCTTCGTCGACATCAATGTTGGTGGCACCAAATATATAGTATTATATAATATGCAGGTCAAAATGTGAAAATCTTGTGATCGCTATACTGCCCACAGTTTTCAAGCTAGCCCAATATAACTTAAAGGACTTATGAGGTGTATGAAAATCTTGGTCCCTTTCGATATTGGTTGTGACACCTACATGTACAATATTATGCAACTTCTGGGTCAAGATGTGAAAATCTTGTGAACACTCTCGCATTTTTAATTTTTTGGGGGGATCTTCATCGAATTTGGTGGGGTTATGGGGGAGGTCAAAATCTAAGTTGCTTATGATACTAGTGTCGCCACCTATAATTTGACAGAAATTGTGAGCCAAATAATTTCATATGCTGAAAAGTACATGTAATTAGATTAGACTTGCGAAATTTACAGGATGTATGCACTATGTCCAATGCTAGAATGTTATGTAATATGAGTGACCTTGACTTATTTTTGTGAGGACAGCATACCTGTAAAGTTGAAAGAGGTGATTTGTAATGGCAAGGTATAGCTTGGACATCAATGGCAATATCAGCACAGCACCAGGCCCATGGGCCTCTTGTATTCCATACTCTTGGTGACCTTGATCTTCTGTCCCAAAGTCACTGGGGATTTAAAGTTAAGGACTCCCACTTTGTAACCTTGGTATATGCAACAATATCCATCACAGGAATTGGACAAATTAGCTTTGATTACATGTAGAGCTAAGTGCCATCTGCTCGACAAATGAAACACTAAAATTGCATGAGCTTTATACGTTCAGAAGCCACTTGAGGACTTGCAACTTTGAAATGAAGATGCAAGTGTAGCCAGGGTGCCAGCAGAGCACTAGGCCCATGGATCTCTTGTTTTTATTTTTGACATTTCACTGTAGCTTTAATTTTACTATTTTGGACATAATTCCTAATCAAACAATGATAAAATACTGTTGCACTGTGTGTTTATTTTCATGGTTTTGTGCTATCAGCAAAATAAGCAAATATAAGAGTACAGCAAAATTAAAGCAATTTATAGTTCTTTATACACAGTACCTGTCAAGTCTGCTTGATTTGGTGGGAATCACCCCTTTTTTTTACTTTTCATTAAGAAAATTTGCCTGATTTGCACATACAGTTGAGGCAATCTAAAACTTAACAGCCAAATGCATTTTTTGTTTTGCAAAGTGTTGTACTGGGGTTTGTAAAGGTTGTAAAACATTTCCAAAAGTTTGACAAATGGTTTGTAAAAGGTTCACAAAGGGTTTCAAATTGTTGAAACGGTTGCAAACCATTTCAAACCATTTCAACATTTTAATCAATAAGGTACATTGTAGAGAAAGTGTAAGAAACGGTTGTTAAACATTAGAAAAAGGTTTAAATGTGTTTAAAATTGTTTAATGCAACAAGAGGAAATGGTTTGGAAAGTGTTTGAAAAAGGTTTGCTTTTACTCAAATGGTTGGTCAAAGGTTGCGAAAGGTTGATGCGTTTGATGACTGTTAAGTTTAACGTGGGCTTAACTGTAAATCCCTGCTGTGAAAACACGAGTTCAACACTTGCAAAGAAGATTTGCTTCAAAGTTATCTGTCTGTGTGCCTTCAAAAGATGTTAATATTAAATGCTACAGCTTTTGTCCTTGGGTACATGTATCTCACATTCCAATTAGCTTATGACTGGATGAAAATTTCAAATTTCAAATGATCTTAACCTTTGATCTTGACAGGTGACATGTAAATTACAAAAATGTACGGTGCCTACAATGAAAGCCCAACACGAGCCAAATCAGATGAAAGTTGACAAAGTTATGGTTAGATGACACTTTCAAAGGGCCAATGACCTTGACCTTTGAACTTTAGATGCTGCATGTAAAATACAAAAATTCACTGTGTTACAATATTTTTGTAGGCCTGAGATGAACCAAATCAGATTAAAATTAATCAAGCTATGGCTAGATGAAAATTTTAAACAACCAAATAACCTTGATGTTTGAACCTTAGAGGTCACATGTAAATTAAAAAAATGTGCAGTATTACACTATCTACAATTAGAGCCCAAATGATCAAAATCTCAGTTGACCTAGTTATGGCTAGAAGAAAATTTCAAATGGCGAAGTGACATTGGCCTTTGAGCTTTAGAGGGCACATGTAAATTACAAAATGTGCAGTGTCCCAATACCTACAGTCCAGCATGATGAATATTGCATGAAAATTGGCCAAGTGATGGCCAGATGAAAATTTCAAAGGATCAAATGACTTTGACCTTTGACCTTTAGAGGTTATATGTAAATTACAAAAAATTGCAGTGTTGCTATACCTACAATTTGGGTCCAACATGGTTAAAATTGGATGAAAGTTGACAGAGTTATGGCTGGATGAAAATTTGAAAGGTCCAAATGACCTTGACCTTTGACCTTAAGAAGTCGCATGTAAATTTTAAAAATGTGCAAAGTTGCAATTGCTACAATTTGAGCCCAACATGATCAGAATTGACCAAGTTATGGCCAGAAGAAAATTTCAAATGGCAAAATGACCTTGACCTTTGACCTTTCAGGGATTAATCTACCATTGTTTTTTAATTCCTCAATTTGAAGAAAGGCCTCAAATTTGTTTCCAGTCTTCTGTAATTATCCAAAATCATGCAGGATTCCCAAAAATGTACAAAATTTCTTCCCAGTTTTTATTCAAAAAGGCCCCCTTCCCCAAATCCTAAATTGGTAATCCCTGTTTTAAAGGTCACATATAAATTACAAAAATGTGCAGTGTTACTAACATATAAATTGCAGTTGGGTTGGTTTCCTGTTCCTATAATAGTTTTGGAGATATTCAAGATTTAAATTTTCATGTGGCCCTAATTTGCATAATTTTCAAAATAGTTGAACATCTTTACAAAAACTCAAGACTTCATGTATAGAAGTACATGTATAATCATGCCAAGTTTGAAGTTTCTATGTGTGATACTTTTCAAATGAAATGTCGCACAAATTTGCCTGTAAAGTTAAAAAGACAGAGAGAAATATAGAATTCCTCAAAAAACAATATGTCAGTGTTGGCACACAGGCATAATTAGTGGTTGCCCTACTGCCTGGAGCAGCTGGGTCTGGAAAATAATCCAGTCGAGATGCTGACCTGGGTTTAATGAGATGCGAGATTAGGGGTCAAATTAGCAGCGTCATTCTCAGTTGCATAGCTGGGCAGTGCTTATGTAAACAAAGAAGCATGGTGCATCGTAGTTCCTGCTTTTTGGGAGTGCTGAGATGTAATCATCTCAAAATGCATATATATCTACCTGAACATATCATGTTTAGGTATTTCTCTGTAGTTACAGCATTGAATAACAGTTTCTGATGTACTTACCATTGAAAGTAGAGATAAACAATGACAAAATAGGACATAATTTTATTTCTTATGACCCTGCCCAATCCTTGTTTCATGAGTTTTGTATAAATTCAAATTGTAATGTATGCTGTTCCATCAGTCTGTGTAGAATGCTGCAAAAATGGGTAAAATACTGGCTCAGCATATAGCAAAGGTGAATGCTTTCTTCTTGTTACCATGGGAATGATAGCCATCTTGAGTGAGCAGCCAACACGCTCTATGCATAAGTTCACCAAGCGGGGAAACCCCAGCGGAGATTCCGATGTCAAAGCCAGGCGCGCACAGGTTTCTGGGTAATTTGCGGGCCACTCAGTGTTACCGCACACCCCACAGGCCACAGTGCTATTGAATACAGCAAGTAATGAAGAGTGAAACACATACCACGATTTCTTCAAAAAACAGAATCTGCGGTTGCTGAAAAAGAATTTGAAAGACAAAGGAATCTCAATTGATGGAAAGGCTAAAGCGGCACTTTTATTTTTGATATTTGTCAGTTTGACCAGGGAAGTGCTATTTAGAATAGCACGTCCCTGGTTTGATGTTTCTTCCTGGTATCAACATTACAGCCCACTACACAACAGTCGGTGGTGGTTTACCATGATAATTCACCTTGTCACTCAACGTTCTAACTATAAATGCTTTCCGTACTCTCTCTGCCAACGATCTACAATGGTAAACTATACACCTCCTGTATTTGGTAAATTTTCTGCTTTTCTGTTCATGTTGACACGAACGAGATTAGTGTCCGCCATCATGCATTATCGTGACCACTTTTGAGAAGGTGCACAGCCCGCCATCTGGTAGCAAAAAATCAGACCACATGCCTCGCTTTCGTAATGGGACAACTGTCGGGGTTTTCCTGCTTAGTGAGCTTATGCATAGAGCGTATTACAGAGCCCCTTTGCCCATGTCACCAGGCAAAATTACAAGCTCTGTGTTTATTCACCTCTCAGCTTCCGATCACATGAAAGGGGTGTGATAAGTGATTTATCACTTATGTAATAGTCTGTAATATTGGGTCCAAATGAATGGTCACTTTACAAGCTTCCTGTTGCCCAACACCCCACTGAAGATGCAAGACATGTGTGTTTGGAACACCCACCGACCTGATGCTGTTCTGACATTTTAATTTAAAACAGACCCGATGACCCATTGATGCTGTAACTTGACCAACAAGTGTTCATGCTTTCAAGAGGGTATAAATTTGGACTGGATTGGGTTAAATTTTCAAGATACAACTTACAAGTGGTCCAATGTGAATAACGGAACAGTCCATTTTGTCAGCAGTAATGGGGGGTTAGGACAACTGATAAAACAAAACCTTTTCTGTAATAACATAGATTATGCCAAGTTTCATACTTATTGATATTTTAAGTTGTGAAAAAAAAATTGAGCACTCTAGGGGAAATTGTACAATTTTGATCAAAATTAAAAGGGCCCTACCCCCTAAATATAGAATTTTGGGGTTTCTTCATTTTTAGTTGGAAGGTGGATTCAGGGTTGTTACTATCACACCACCCCCTTAAATTATGGATCTGTATGCTTTGGCAGTGAATTCTAGGTGCAAATTGCCAGAAATAGACCCCATGTTACAAAAGTGGAGCTTTGTAGAAAACGTGAAATTTTTTTGCAAGATGGTGGATTTTGGAGTTTGAAATTCAAAGTCAGGTCACAAGATTATTTCTTTCTAATTTGCACCCAAATCTTACTGGTTGCATCAAGAAAGTATTCTTGCAGTAGATGGCAAAATATTTTGCCATCACATTGCTTGTACAAAATTTAATCAAATTATATGTACATGACTTCTGGATATTTGGGTCAGAAATGAAATGGACATATTGAATTAACATGGCCCTGTTATCAGACGTGAATGATACCATAATTAATTTATACAAAGAGAAACTTAACAAATCTAATTCTGAAAGCCCATGTACCGTTTGAACACTATCAAGTCCGATATTCTAAGAGCAAAGTCCTATTCCGTACCATTCACTGAAAAACTGCATAGTTCTAAATCATAATAGCAAATTAATTTATAAAAGGAACAAATCATATTCATAAAATTTGAGTTTTAGATTCATGGCTCAGCATTTCAACTGTTCATTCCAGGACCCCTAGATTTTTTTGTGCTCTTGCCAAGAATTAACATGGAATAGATACATGTAGAAAAGCGATCAAGATTTGTCAAATGATCAAATATGTGGGAAGTCCAGGTAAGTTCCTGGAAAAGTTAGCTTTGAGCCCTGGAAAATGCATTTTACTTCTTTATTCTATGTCAAATACATGTATAAGATCCCCTGTGGGGACAAAAACTTGCCCTCTGTTGTGTATTTCTTGTCAGAGGATGTGGACAGGTGGGATTCTGATTTGATTAACTCATTCCACCCTGATGACGCTTTTTCCCGCTAATATCTAAATGTCGTCTGCTAATTGTATTTTACTAATTTAGGGATTATTTTTCAATATTTTGGATGAAACTTGCATGGAAGATCATTCCAAATTATATGCCCATGGTCAACAGCTTTCCTTGGCGCGCTCTGGGCGCAATGCGCCCAGAGCGCGCCAAGGAAAGCTGTTGACTCAGTCTTCTATCAGGGTGGAATGAGTTAAATCAGCACATTGAAGGTAGTGGGATCAGTCTTTGTAACTTCAGTACACAGTGCCATGTGTATGCAGGGTCTTTGATATGGATATACGTGTATTACATGTTTTCAAAGTGAAAAACATTTTATTGTATCATATTAAAGTATGCATGCATTGCTGGGATACAGCATAATGCAACACTAACATGCTTAATGGCACTTAAACACTAAATTAACTCAACTGTGCATGTAACATGTCATACTTGACCCAAAACATGCATATTTAATTACAATGTACTGTGCTTTTGTGCATGAAGTATTTACAAATGCTTTTTAATACACACATCCAGTCCATCACCACTTGCTGCCTTCCATTTTATGATTTCTCCAGGCGATCATTGGCAGAAGATGCAAGCTAACTCCAAGAATAAACACATATGCAGTATAAGTCAGACATCCTCAAAGATAACCATTCCTTGAATGATGTAATTAAGCATTAGAGTGAAACCTGTCACACCTAGACACTCTAGGACCTAAATAGTGTTCATGTATTGCAGTTGCAAGTGTTTGGTTACACAGAGTCCTTGATCTTATTATAGCTTTGTCTGGAACCCCCAACAAGTTTTAGTAATGTGGTGTTTGGTGAGCAGATGTGATCTTCTGTACAGGTTTTAATGTATTTTGAAAAAAATACCAAAAAAAAAAACAAACAAAAAAAAAACCCAAAACAAAACAAAAAAACCCTAAAAATTTTTGGGGGGTATAGACAATTTAGTATACTTTTACTGACTGATTAGACCTTTTTTCAGTTTCAGTGATGACAAACTTCAGGAAATATTTTGCAGTTCCACGGGCCAGCTTTTGAGTGCGTGGCTGTGCTGTCTGGTTGCTGTTTCATGACGGTAACATGTTACAAGGGGGTTGTGAAGACCTTGGCATGAAATGAGGGCAGATTATATTTTTGAAGGTTATAATGCTGGTGATGCAAGAATTCACTTATGAACTACTGTGTTCGGGGTGAAAAACGTCAAACCTGTTATCATGGTACATGTAATTCTTCTCTTTGATAAAGTGGGAGATATTGGAGAAGCTTTCCAATTCTCGCCAGACAAGTTTGAGAAGTTATACAGAGTGACAAAACCTGATGAGGAGGATGCAAACATAGTGTTTCACTGTAACGCAGGACATCGCAGTATACAGGCCCTCTCTGTTGCCCATCAATTAGGCTTTACCAAGTAAGTGATGTGGCCCAATACCTCAGTGCTAGGGGTGTGGACTGATTAATATTTCCTTGCTTGAGTTGAGTTGCTGTCTTTGATGTGTGGCCATGAATTCATTTCAAGTTGTATTGACCAGATTTGAGTGTTACTTTGAACATGTTGAAGTGGGTTTGCCTTTTTGAGTGGCAGGTGTTGATACACTAATAATTTGTGGAAAGGGTTGTAGAGAGGAGAATTGATTTACCTAAAGGAGTAAGAATTATTTGGGGCTCTAAAAATATGGCAGGTCTGTACATGTTGCGTTCCTTGTGGTGAGAAGGGAAACAGAGCTTTTAAATTGAGTTATACAAAACAAAAAGGGATACACTCATTTATAAGTTGAACTGAATTTGAATTTGCGCAGACCCGAATGATGCACAATATGCTGAAGGACTTGACCTAAATTTTGTAGAAGTAGTAGGTTGATTTGATCTCCATGGAGCTCAAAATTTGTATTTGTTTTGATTGATGTATACAGTGACTGTCAGGTTGAGTGCCAAGCTAAAGGTGGCATATAAAGATTCTAATACATGTATCATACAAAACAGTCCATATGCATAAAAACTGCCACAAATTATACATTTTTGGAAGTCTAGCAAACCACTGATTCATTTTGCCTCCTGTACTATGTTTTAACTCTTTCACCACGGGAGGCGACTGCAGTTGAATTCTCGGCAGGCCGCGGGAAGGGACTCCAGTCGAATTTCAGTGCAAAGTTAAAGAAATTTGGATATTTTATCAAATTTTGAAGAATACCCGTAAGTTCACCTCAGTTTGTGATTGTGAATATGATTATTGCAAAACAATGTTTATGCAGCGTATCATTGCTGGTACTATTTGCTTCACTTCCTGCTTTATTGTTATTTTTACTTTGGGGATATAGAATATAAATGGTGTTTTGTATTATCAAAATTCATAGAATCTCATGAGTCAGTTGAGTTTTCTGTGGGATGAAGAAGTGGGTAAAGAGTTAATTGTCCCATGTTTCTACAGCAGATAATGATCCTCTTGTTCACAGAACCTTAGAAAAACTTGGATTCAACTTTTCTCTCTTTTGGAATGTGTATGAAGACATCAGATTTGTGGCAAACTGCTTCCAACAATGTCAATTGTAAAAGCATGTCTCATATTTCTTAATACCTAGCATAGTTATGTCAGGAGAATGAGTTAAAGTCTAGTGCCTTTGATGCATTGAGTGAGTGTCTTCAATGTGACTCCAAATGTGAATAGTCCTGTAACAGAACATAAATCACATAAACTGAGACATACATGTATATGTCTTTTTATCTGTCTCCCTGTGTACCGGTGGGGAGACATACTGTGCTTGTGTCTATTTCTTCATCTTCTTCATTTCTAATCTCCTCCTCCTCCTCCTCCTCCTCCTCCTCCTCCTCCTCCTCCTCCTCCTCCTCCTCCTCCTCCTCCTCATCATCATCATCATCATCATCATCGATACATTAAGCAAACCAAAAAAACTCCACAAGTTTTGAGCTAGGGCTTTTATGTTGCACAGGATTACAGTCCTCGATAAATACATTTACTTGGTCAAGTTGAAAAATGGGTGACCTGTCACCTGGATGCCATTCTGAAGGTCACAGAGCTGTCTTAGTGAATTTGGTTTCTTGATATTAAACTTGGAAAAGTTTTGAACTAAGGCTTATATATTGCACAGGATGATAGATCGCTATAAGGGAGTGGTCAGTTTTGAAGATGGGTGAACTTGACCCTGTTTTTAAGGTTACAGAGCTACATGTACATCAGTGAATTCTTTAACACATCAATGTGAATGAGATAACTCCAGCAATTTTGGAACGAGCTTTTTTTATGTTATTGGGGGAAAAAAACAGTTGGCTAGGGCTTTCATATTGCAAAGAATTATAGTCTTCCATAAGGGTTTGATGAGGTTCAAAGATATGTAACCTTGACCCCATTCCTAAGGTCACAGAGCCAAGTTAGTGAATTTGGATTCTTTGTAGTAACTTGAGAAGTTTTTGAGCTGGGGTTTTTAAATTGCACAGGAAGATAGTTCTCTGTATTTGATTGGTCAAGTTCGAAGGTAGGTCACAGCAACCCTGTTTCCAAGGCCACAGATCTACATTATAATTAGTAAATTGTTCTGCACATCCACCCAAAGAAGATAATTTACCTAAATCCATTAATCATTACAGTTTTGAAAACTTGTGAAAGTATGCTTGATTGGTGAATTGAGGGTTGGATTTTTTCAGTAAGTTACAACTCAAATTGTCATGATGGTTTCAGTCCCTTATTAATTAGTAGAAGTGACTCCTCGACGTGGGTTTCAAGGCAAATGCAGGATAGAGTTGCAGACTTTGATGTGCTGCCTGCTGTGAGCATTATGGTAATTAATCATATACATGTAAGACTGGCTACGCCCAGCAGGATGTTAGCTTGAGGCCTTGTTCTTGTCCCCAAGAGAAAGTATTTTTTTCTTGTTAGGGTTGTAGAGGCATCTGAGCATAACTATCAAATCATTTTCATGAGTATTGACTGCCCCTGAACAGGATATAGAAGTCCTCTGGGAATGAACACCACACCTCAGCAAGACATCCTTTCTGGTTCTTGGTTTCTAGCATGTTGTTTACATCATGTTAGTAAAACACCAAAGCTTTTCCAAGACATCATTCAACATACAACCAAACAGAAAAAAGCACTAAAATAAAGAAAAGAATAAATCCATTTATGATTCAATGTGAAAATCCAGAAATAGTATACAGAGATCCAAGGTATTGGGGAAAAAAAAAAAAAGAAGATTAAAACTGCAGTTAGAGTTATGTACAAGATGATATGCAGGTACATGTAGTATACTATATGACCAATATTAGGAATAAGATATTCAACACAACACTGCGATACTGTGATGGAAACCTTAGATTGGGACAGCTGGGACAGGAAGAATCTGAATTGTGAATGTAGCTTTGCATTTTAAGAATATATGGACATGAAATACACTAAAAGATCTTATGTGTATTCAAGAATTAAAAAAAAATACTACAAAATAAATTTGTTAAGCTAGTAATAACATTGTGTTTACACATTAAGCATAGTATGTCCATGTACATGTAACTATGTGTATATGTGATACTTCAAAAATTGGACAGTGTATTTTACAAGAAAGTTGAATCCACTAAGTCTATGGTCAAGAACCTGATAGAACTACATGTACATGTAAATAGGTCAGTGGGATGGGCCATTTCAGAGGAAGATAGCAGGGGGCCTTTCATTTATGCAGTTGAAAGATTCATAAAAACAACTTGGGGTTCATCATTAGAGCAAAGAAATGTGTATCAAAGGAGATCGCTAAAAGGTTGACCAAAATGCTGGAATTAAAGATGATCACATACCAACTATTGTATAAAAAAAAAAATGGAGATTTTCACCTGTTTAAAACAAAATGTGGATTACAGATAGCACCAAAGATATTCTACTTGACATTTAGCACATCAGCAAAAAGAATGCTGCAGTGTCCATCAATACTTTGACTTCTTTGCTGCCTAATCTAAGATTAATTTTGAATACTTGAAAAAAGTAGTGATATCAACACTGCATTCAAAGGAAGGATACCTGCCACTACATCAAAGTTTCCAAAACCAAAGCTTAGTTTGACAGTGGAATACAAAGGATAACTGTCACTACATCAAACTTTCCAAAACCAAAGCTTAGTTTGACAGAGGAATACAAAAAAATAACTGTCACTACATCAAACTTTCCAAAACCAAAGCTTAGTTTGACAGAGGAATACAAAGGATAACTGTCACTACATCAAACTTTCCAAAACCAAAGCTTAGTTTGACAAAGGAATACAAATTTACAGGAGAAATCATGCACCAAGAACAAGTGTATCCTGATGGTGAAATACATCATAGGTAATGTTAACTTTTCTGGTTGGAAAACAAAGCTGTGAGCAGTTAGTGCTAGGCATTCCAATGGGAACAGATCCAGCTCGTAACATTGCTAACCTGCACTTAAATTTCTACGAATCGAAACGGATGGGAAAATTGGCAAAAACAAATTTTAGTGCAGCTAGAAAACATTAGGATACCTAAAGGTTCATTGATGACCAATGCACTTGAAACAACCATGATGAAGTCCATATGAACTGCAAAAATATCTACCCTACAAAACTGATGCTCAATCTGGAAAGCGATAGGAACACAAAGGCAACTTTTCTTGGTCTTGAGATTGGGATACAGAGTAAGAAATACACAACAAAAATATTTGAAAACAGAGATCAATTCAACTTTGAAATTATTTCTTATCCAGACTTGATAGGAAGCATTACTGAAAAACCAGCTTTTTGAGTATGCATTGGTCAAATGGCACACATTGGTAGAAACACACCACTAACACAAGATTTCGTCCAACATGTCAAAACATTGATAGAGAAACTCATTCATAAAGATTCCAAAAATGTCAAAATAGAAAAATGCTTTCAGAGTCATGACCATATAATAAGAAAATATAACTTATTTTAACAGGATCTTATTAGAATGTAGAAGAAGAAAAAATTGACCAATTTTGCATTAGATCACCAGGATGTTAAATTTGAAAGAGGTGATTTTTAGTTACATGGTTTAGTTTGAATATCAATTGTAAAGAGAATTTAGCATCCAGATCAAAATTGCATTTGAGTACATTGTACATAAAACTTTACTTGCTGAACTACTTTTGGGTTTCAGTGTGACTCAATTATTGGGGACTTTAGTGCATGTCCAAGTTCATTGTTTTTTATCAGTAACTGCAAAAGATACTACCCAATTTGAACAAAGAGGCCATAATGGACAGTTAGATGCATAGCACACACTTTTAATTTACTATTTTTAAAATGTGCATTGAAGGTGAATGTCGCATTAGTAATTGGGATTTAGGACTCAAAATGTGAAAATGCTGTGAATGATCTGCCATCTGTAATTTTAGTTGATCATTATGAAACTTAATAAGATTGTGTAGGTCAAAATCTCGATGTATGGAGGTACATGTACTAGTGATGCCACCTACTGTTTGACATAAATTGTGAGCCAAAATGTATTGAACAAGACAAAATTCAATACCTCAAAAGTAATTTTGAAGCTAGATATTCCAAATTGATAAGTTCTATGGATTATGTCCAAGGCTATTATGTTATATGGAACATGGATGACTGTGACATAGTATGTATAAGTCTCCAGGCGTGTAAAGTTCACAGACAAATGATTTGGTGATGGTAGCCGGGGCAGACATGTACATGTAGAATGTGTTGTCCAGATCAGTATTTTACTTGAACTTTACCTGTTTACATTCCCAATCAGAGGAATCATGTCAAAATAATGGATGTAATTAGATTATAAGTACCAAACAGGGATAGAATGAATTAAAAGTCAGCTGGTGAATTCATTATATTTGTTTGCACTTAAATAATGTTTTATATAACTGTGGCTTGCCCTGTGCTGTACATGTACTGCCACTGGTGGTGAAAGTTTGAATTATTCATACAGAGGTAACAAGGTAAGGTGAACGGCTAAACATGGTCAGCACATTCTGAAAAGATATGCCTTAGGCTGAGACGTACGTAAATATAGAAAAAAACTGTGAGTTTTCTTATAATTTATGATATGTAACATGTAAGACTAAGCATTGATGCTTTTGTCTTGGGTGTGGCCATGACATCATGCACACTTGTGCTGGCAACACCTTTAAGCTTGATGCTGTGTTTGTAGGCTGGTTTTGACAAGGTGATTTGACCATAGATAAGTTTTTGCAAAGGGCCATTGTGTATGGGCTCTTGAGCTCCTGTGAAGTAGCATGGGAGGTTCATTGCAAGGGTATGGGCTGTATAGAAGCGGAAGAGCTCGCTGGCTCGTAGGCAGGGAAGCAGACAGAATGATGTGGAATTCATTATTCCCATCATTTGCTCTGTGCAACAGCGAGGATCCACCTTGAGTTATCTCTCATTGTACACTAGTGTCATCCCACTTAACCCTTTCAATTCCCCATTTTGGACTGAGTCAACAGCTTTCCTCAGCACACTTTGGGCACAATGCACCCAAGGTGTACCAAGGAAAGCTGTTGACCTGGACTACTATCTTCTATGTCACCACAAGCATGCTGGTACTCTGATGTCTTGTTACAGTAAACATGAATCTTGCACCCTCATCCTTACTCTGAGCAGCTCCTTCTGTCATGGTCAACTTAAGTTGCAGATGGCACTGAATGAGTCATGGTTACACAAACATCATAGGCTTCACTTTTTCTCCACGCGCTGTGTGAGATTTTGATTTGTACAGACATACGACATGTGATACTAAATTTCAAAACTTGACAGCTTTACTTACATTAGCATAACATTGCTGGTTGATCTGTGGAACTTTAACCCGCCCTTTGAGGACACTTAATAATGTTTGCATTTGTTTTCTTAATTATATGATCTATACCAGCAGGCTATGTCTATCTGCAATTTAAGTGTGACTGATGACTTTGTACTATTGTTTCAAAACTCACAGAATTGCAGAATGACCCACCAAAAACTGAGAAATCTTGCTGCTGTAAATTCTTCACATGTGCTTAGTTCATCTTACAGAGTGGCCCGAGACCTATAGAAATCATAATATGCTGCTATCAAATTTGTGCAGGTACATCCATAGAGATCATAGTACCAGCACAAGGCTGCTTATTTTATGGTGAATATTTTTCAATATGTCGCCAAAATTTAACAAACACCACATATTTTCCAAACCACTCCTGTTTACCCAGCAATTTTTAAATTTTTAGTTCCAACATTAGTGTAGACAGATTCTGCAGAGCCATACAGTCAGTGTACAGGTTTATAGGGATTCATATTCATGTAGTTGTGATGTTCGGACTCGGAATTGAAGTCCCTTTGCCCAGCTGGACAGTACACCAAGGCCACTGGGACTAGTTGGCAGTAGTAAGCTTGCCACCTGAGCATCCCACAGACTGTGGCTGTTGCATTCTTTTGAGGGTGTAAGAGTACATCAAAACAGAAACAAAAGTGATCTAGAGGTATTCCATGCAGGCAAGTGGTAGTCCTAAATAGCTGGTATGTACACTGCAGTGAGCAACACTAGCTGGTGGGTCCACCATGCTAACCGTGCTATATCACACAGGACTAATATGGATACTCTATAAGGTTTATCAGTTTCTACTTAATACCTGTTTTGTTGTTTTTGTTTAACAATTTGTGTGCTATAGTTGTATGTTTTGTTGAATAGTGATTAACTTTTGTGGTGAAGTGCCAATATGTATATTTGCCAGTCTAGTTACAGTGCTAATTAAGTCAGATGTGTGTACAGAATGGCATAATATATGTAACATTTGCTTGCCTTGCGTTCATGTAACTTATATCTGATACATACATAAGGAGGGCAGAATCAGAAATGTAAATTGTGTTCTGGTTGTGCCTGTATTTTTTTTCCGGGGGGGGGGGGTGCATTTTCCTTTTAATGGTTTAAATAAACATCTCAACTACAAAGAAAAATTGCACATTTGAATATCTGCAGAATTGTTTTTTTTTTATATTCCAAGCAGAATACTGCCAGATGTATTGTGTGTAAATGTATATATACAGATGTGATGAGTGAGTGTTTTCTTAATTGAATATTTTATCTTTTTGCAGAGCAAGACACTACCCAGGCGGCTGGGAGGAATGGGCAATGAGAAAAGGGTTAAATTAATTGGTGGCTCAAAGCAGCAATCCACGGACTACTAGTGCTTCTTTGCACATGACAGCAGCAAGATGCAAATATTACAAGTGCACTAGGTCATGTTTTCATTGGAGTGCATAAAGTATCATGTTCGAATATACTTGCCCGTGACAGGTTTAAAAGGACATAAATATACATGGCACATGTGTATATGTAGAGAGGCGTGTTTTGTTTTATGAGGTGCCATGGTTAAAAAAATTGACCCCCCCCCCCCAAAAAAAAGACCAAAAAAAAAAAAAAAAAAAAATGGATTGATGCCAGCTCATAAGCCTGGTTGCCAATGGCTGTTATCAATGGGATTTTGTTAAAGATAAGTGCCATCTTTTAGCATAAGTGGCTAACTAAGGATTTTTTTATTTCTTCAGTGTTTATTAAGCATTTTAACTTCCCTTTGTAAGACCATGCAGCCTACTTACTGAAAAATTTAAAATCACTTTTGCTGAAAAATGTGAGTTTTGCCAATGCAGTAAAACATCTTGGTTAAGAGAGTTTGGTTGGTACAGTAAAATCTTTCTATTAACCCTTTCGGTGCCAAATTTTGGACTGAGTCAACAGCTTTTATCGGCAAGCATAGGGTGCAATCTGCCTTATGAGCACCGAGAAAAGCTGTTGAGCTGGGGTATTCTCTCTGGAACTATAGGCATACTGGTAATTGAATGAAAGGTCTTTTCGCGAGGAATACGATTCTGGGATCCCCAACATAATTAATTCAGGCCTGCCTGACTTAAATAGATCAACTTCAGACATGATTGGCACTGAAAGAGTAAAGACCACCCATGAGACTGACAAACAGGTCTTAATGGGGGTAAGGCTGAATATGGAAAGCAGTACATGTGTATGTAATGAAAGGAAAATCAGGTCTGCTAAAATGTGGTTGTAATGTGGACAGTGATTTTAACATGGAAAGGTCTATATTGGGAGATTTAACTGTATATCCTAGTCACTTTGTCACCTTGGCAACACTTGAACATTTTCTAGTGCTAGTCCAGAAAGTTGTCTGTGGCTGTGGTTATCAGACAGATCTCTAATGGTGGATAGATTTTTTAAACAATACTTGACCTATATGTGTATTTTTCAGATGTGTTAAACCTCAGGTCTCTCCAGCTTGCCTCTTGGCTCTTTCATTACCAATATGGGGAGAAGCCCATGTGCCCTGAGTTAACACAATTATACTAGATTTGTATTCTTGGTAAACTGAACTTTCACAGAAGTACCAGCCTGCTTTCATTTGCAGAGGCCATAAGAATGGTCCAGGTCAACATCTTTCCTTGATACACTTTATATCTTAGAGTGTGCTGATGAAAGCTGGTGACCCAGTCAAACTTGGCACTGAAAAACTTAAGCCTTTAAGTGCAATAGAAATATTACTTGATTATAGCATTTGCTCTGATATGATCTCAATTTTTATCCCATTTCTGTCTGTTAAACATTATGATCTGCACATAGTGTGTCGATTGTTTTGCAAATAATCATTATGCAGATGCATAGATGATCAAGTTCCTAGTTCCCTCGGAGTCCAAAATGGAAAAGCTGTTCATGTCCTGTGGAAAGTGGCATCGGAATAAAAATGTATCATATGCAGTCTTAACACTTGCCAACTCAAAGTGCCAAAAATGCCAGATGCATCTGGTCATCTGCTTTGCTTAATGCCCAACTCCTGCCAAGGAAAGTTACTGGCTTTGCCCTATTCTGATCGAAAAACAGCCCAGAGTGTGCGTTGTTCATAAGCCTTGTGTGTGGACCTAATGATGAGGACACTGAGGAAACGGCATGAGACTCTAGAAAGAAAATTTTGCTTAATAATTGTATTGTGATGGAAGTTATGACAACAGTAGCTCCATGTGTATGTTACAATTGTGCACTGAAGGAAAAATGAGAAGGTCAAACTGCTCTGCCTTTACATGTATGCATATTCGTGTACCTCATGCATGTACCAGTCTGTGTGTTGACCCCATTTAATAAGGAACATAATTATACATGTGCCCTGTGAAACTTGCTGGGTTCCAGGCAAGAACTTTTGTAGAATGTTCACTGCGTAAAAATGTAATTTTTGTACTTCGAACATCATGAAAAATAGAAATAGTCTGGTTGGTACTGTATGTATTACATATCATGTTTAAAGTGGGTGACCCTCACAGCTTTTCACAATCTGATAACAGCTGACTGAATAATGTATAGATCCATTCAATGTAAACATTAAGTTGCAGAATTTAGTTGTAGGATGATTTTGTCCATAGTTTCATTGCATTTTCAGTAAGTTTGCAACAAAATAGGGATGAACTCTGGTAATGGAAAAAGTCCTTAGACGGTGTAATCATGGTGGTGTACAGGGTAATACTGTTACATTCAATAAAACATCCAAGAGCTATGTTTGAATACTTTTTTTCCGTTTAAGCATATGTAATGTATATGTGTGGGCAGCAATAGGACATATTCATATTGACTGCGGCACCGTGCTGCCCCCTATGCCATAGCAAGAACAGGAAGCAAAGCAGATCTATTAGGCAAGGCCACATGTATGTCTCCAGTAAAAGTAACAACTTCAGAGTTGTTCATTTATTTTATAGGCATCTAAGATGCTGGAAATGTTTAAAAATTGTCATTTGTTTGGCAGGAAAAGTATTATTCCCAGGTGGTTTGGTAGTATTCCATGCTTATGTCCTCTCAACATTAACTGGATACCTAATAATAGAAACAGAATAACTATATGGTGTTGCATGTCTCCCCAGACCAACCACAAAGTATGCATGAAGGGACTGGAATTTTATACTATTTTGCAAGGGGTCACATTTGTCTTGGCTTGCAGATTCAGGTTCTTGACCTAACAGCAGCATTTCTATAATTATGCATATGGTTACACTATCAACAGTACATGACAACCTTTCCTAAGCTTGTGGTCAGTGTTTTAAAAAGTGTGGTACAGTGCTGCCCCTCTGTTACATGTTCCAAGTTAACAAAGCATGCAGCATTTAATGCTCATCTGAGTAGGATCCCATCTGAAAGACACATGCTAAATTGTAAGTGGACATAGTCCATTGTCACCAGTCTGTAATTTAAACTTGAAAAGTGATGTTGGGAAAACTAGAGATATTCAATAATTTCTGTATTTATGGGTCGGACAGTTAATAGAGTGGTTTTTACACATAGATTGCAGTAAAACCAGGCTTGAGATACCCAAGGGATGACCAAATTGTGGTCTCTGTTGACAGGTGGCCTCTCATAGGAGGTGATATTGAAAATAACTGAGTAAAGTTTGTTGAAGTGATACTCTTCCAAGGCAGATGGTCTCTCATCAGATTGGTCTGTAAAGAGAGATGTGAGTTAAGTTCCTGTGAAAATGCCTTCAGTTGCATTTGCATGTATAGGCATCACTGTATATACATGAAGTATTACATTCAGGTCAACGTGATCATGGTTGCAATTAAAGTTAAATTTATGGGAATCCATTTTTAGTTGCTGTGTTGGTGTTTTATAAATTTGCCAATCTGTTTATAGTTTGTGGATAAGAGTAAATGATGATACTCTGAACAATATGGATGTAAAGGCCTGCAGTTGACTCACGATCTGTTGGAACAAATATTTATGCTCCCCTTCGAAGAAGGTAGGGCATATAGCTTTGCTCATGCAGGTTGGTCGGCAGAGGGACTGTGGTTTCCACACCATAACTCAATAAATGTTTGAGATAGGACTTTGATACTAACCAGGTATATACTCCAGAATAAGGGTTAGGTGAAATATGAAGGTGGTTGACCTTGACTTTATTTCCAAGGTCACAGAGGTACTGTAGTAAGTTTTGGTTTCAGAAGATAACTAGAAAAGTTATTATGATAGGACGTGTATTGCACAGGATTACAGTCCAGATCCAGGGCTAAGTCAGGTTCAAAGATGGGTGACCTTGACGTAAATTGAAGGTCACTTTAGTGAACTTGTCTGCATTGTAACTCACAATTTAAGTTATGGCTTCAAAATTGCACATGGTAATAGTCCACAATTAGGGCATGGTCAACTTAAGATGGATGACTGACAATGTCAAAATTTTTAAGGTCACCACCTAGAGTCCTCTTAGTAACTTGGTTTCTGCATGGTAACTAAAGATGATTTTGACCTATTGCACAGGAATATAGCCTTCTATAAGAGCTAGGTAAAGTTCAGAAATGGGTGACCTTGAGTCAATTCCCAAGGTCACAGAATGCAATTACTGAATTTGGTTTGCGCTTAATAATTGCAGAATTTTTATAGCCAGAGCTTTTATTTTGTAGATGATTATAGTGTTCTATTAGGGCTAGATCAGCTTCAGAGAAGGAGGACCGTGACCTAATTTCCAAGGTCACAGGGCCACTATAGTGAATTTGGTTTCTGCATCCTCTTCCCAAGCTAATGAGTGCCCCATTTAGTACTATCAATAGGGCAACTAGGGCATACACAATGATATAATGATGCTGTACAAACATCTTGTTTTCATAGATATTCAAATAAAAAGATGTTAAAATTTGCCATACAAATTCCTTTCCACAAGAAAGAACTTTATATCGGAATATGCTGAAAAAGAGTTATCCAAAAACGTAAAGTTGGCTATATATGTTTGACTGCTGATTGCAAAGTCAACTCCAAACCCTGGACCTGTTTGAGGTGCCCTGAAATAAATCAGTCTGGCTTTGCCATCAGTGTATAGTATACTGCATAACAACATAAGTTGTGGTGTCAGGCTTTTGGAGCTTGATGTGCTGATTTTTTTTTTTTTTTTTTTTTTTTTTTTTGCTCTCGTGATTTTGTAAGATGCCACTGAATAGCTTCCCAAGAGAGCATTGTTTGTTAAGCAGACATTCAAAAAGTGGTCACAAGACAATGATGGGAATATATTCTGGACAGTAAAGATAGATCAATGCTATTATTAAAGGAAACATCAGTAATGTTTGCAAGAACAGCCCTCCAGTAACCCAGAAATGTGTAAGTTATAGTTTATAACTACTTTCCATGCAATTTCATATACATTTACATGTACAATGGTCCCTGCCTTGGGAGACTTCTCCAAGGGTAGGCCAAAAGTGGTGTCTCAACACAGGTGACCTCGCATAGGAGGTACAATAACCTGGAAAAGATGGGAGCAGGGACATGCCAAAGGTGGTCTTTCAAGCCATGTGGTCTCTCATTAGAGTGGCCTCTCAAGATTATGACCACTGTACCATGTTGACAACAGTTTGGTAATCATGGTCGTCAAGCAGTGTTTCAACTTGTACAGATCTTTCAAAATGAAAAGTTGGATTTGTCAGTATCTTGCATCCTTGGCAGCCAATTTGAATGGGACCCAATGCCTTAAAACAGGGACTGAATTGTATTTCGTTCAGAATACATTGACTCTGAAAGCTTAATAATTAAATTTCAGCTTCTCCTGTTTTGGCTGAAAGTAGGCTTTGCTCCTAATCCAAGAATGACAGGAGCAGGGTGGTTGATGGTTGCATCAAGCTCGTTCTGATCATGGAGAGTAAACCCAAAACAATGTTCACTGTACACAATTTTTATGTGAACAGACTGAAACTTGGAGCACTCTGAAATACAGATTCAGACATGTTTTGTATTATTAGGGATATTTCCTTTGAAGAAACACTGACAACCATTATGCCTACCAAAAGGCTTCAAATGTGAAAATGAAAGTGGAATACTGCAGTGTGCTTAAAAGTAGATGGACCAAACCTGATGCAGCCCGGGGATAGACCTGTTCATACCGAGTTGTACCGAACTTTTCCGGACCTTGATTAATTATGCATTCTGTTGTTGGCCTGACTGTCCAATCAGCGAGTATCTGAGTCCTGACCACCTCTTCTATGTTTACAACGAATGCCAGGGCTAACGCTAGTGATTACAGCATGGATTGTGCTGAACAGTGCAAATCTTTTACCTGAAATGCCGCATCAGTGGTGAAACGTGCATTTATAGTTTGCTAACGGTTTGATTTTTCGTTAAATCGAAGCATATCCTGTGTTTTACTTTCTTATCCTTCCACGTGTAATCCTGCCAGTGTGGTCGAGCACAAAATGTAAACAAAGCAGGGTGGGCTTCCAGAAGTGAACCGAATAAACCCAAGTCCTATGAACTGGGCTATTGAGCCCATGTGAAGAAAAAACCCGCCAAGTTCACCCCAAGTCCCTCTCCATGCAAATGTGAACTGCCCTATCTGCCCAGAACATTGTGTAGAGTTGAGTACATTTCAGTCCACAGATGGCAGGGACATTGGCCCTGGATGGAGGGCAATAGGTTGCATTTGTTTCTAACATTCAGATGTGTATGTTGTGAGTTCTGTGCAAATTTATGCAGGAAAAAATGAATGCAGGGACACTTGCATGTGATCTGATAATTGATGACACCTGCATAAGGAATGCCTATTGTATAAAAAAAGAAAGGTTGCCAGCTTGGCTTAATTTTGTTATTGATCTAGAGACAGTAAAACTAATGTAGCTGGTGGTGAAAATGAAGGTTGTAAACATCTCAAAACAAATAAAAAGAAAGAAAAATATACTTAATTGGTTCATATTTATTTTTTTTTATTATTTTTTTTTTGTTTCAGTCTGCAGACATTTATTTTTTCGCTATCCTTGGTGCAAGAATATTTTGTTGGAACTGATGTTTGTTTGAAAGAAACAAATTCAGCGAGCATAAACCTGTCTCTTGTTGCAAGCAGGAATTTCCAAGACTGGTGTTGGGCAAACAAATGTTATATGTTTTCTATTGTTACTTTGCTTTTGAAAATAATTTTGCACTTCAAGTAGCAAAGGTTCTATATTCCAATGAGGCATTTCGAAAGGATGACAATGTATGTTTGATAGGGTAATTACAAATAAAGACACGTTTATATATACACAAGTGTGTGACTTAAAATCTTTCATGAACATCAGAAAAACATTTTGGAGCACGTGAATAAAATAGTTAAAACTTAAAAGAAAATGCATGAAATTAATCAGTTTTATGAATATGCACATAGAATGCATGAATGGAGGACTTTGTCATGTGTTGATATTGCATCAGATGAATTTTTTATCCTGAAACAAGGGCAGATTGTAGCTGGGCATGCATAGACCAATATGTAAAATTCCATAAAATGGAAGCTAGTACCATGAGGTGTCCGAGTATGAAACGGGAATGAGCAGCCTCAGCAAGGATTAATTGTAGAACTCAAAGAGGGAGACAGCCTGGGAATGTATGGCTATTTGTAGCCGCTAACATCACATGTATAAGTTGAGAACACCAGGTGGAATTTTTATTCACTCATAAATAAAGACATTGGTTTGTAAATCTACACAATCTTGAGTCAGAAATGTAGACATTTTCAAAAGTAACTTGCACAGGGGTTTCCATGCATTGTTTCTGGTGTAAAACGTTCCAAGCAGCAGTATATTTCATGTATAACCAGTTCCAAAGTGCACTAAATGAAATTTGGCTGTACAGTGACTTTGTCAAAACATAAATAATGATCCTGTAAAAAGTTCCCTACTCCTTTGGGGGATTCTTGTGGCACTCCCAAATTTTCAAATTTTGTGTCTTATCTAAAAATATTGCATGCAATAAGTCATAATCGGAATGAACAAATTTCGGATATTTTTTTCCTTTGCATATGTTGGCCATGAATGAATCGTGTACCGACCCTTTTTTCCCGTAGGTCTGAGTATTGCTATGCAGATGCACAATATTTGCTTTTGTGTATGTTGTTTACACTGGCAATGCATGCTGACTAAAACTACTCAACCATTACTCCACATGTGCATGAAGAGTGCAGATGTTCAGATGATTATTTCTGTACAATATTTGTTCATATGTTATTTTGATAGGTAAATTTCCTTTGTATAAATTTGACAGGTAGGTACATTCATTTATTGAAGATGATTTTTTTCTAAGAAGGAGATCTGTTCATGTATTATAACTACACGTAAATGCACGATTCATGCTGAGATGCATCCAGAAAAACCTTTGAATTGAAACACAATGTAATATTATTTAGGTTATCCAATATTGAAGGGATGTTTTATACATTGTGATGCCAAAATCTATATTTAAAGCCTTTGTGCATGTGCCAACATTCAAGTACATATGTTTTGGTTCCCTGGGTCCACGTTTTGTTAAAAAACCATCGAGGAAAAACTACAATTTGTTCCAAGTTGGCAAGGGTATATGGAAGCATATTTAGCTACAATGTGCTGTCAATTGGTATGGCATTAGTGCATATCTGATGATTCACATGCCCATTGTGTACTTTATACATACCGTAACATCCCAATGTTTTACACTCAGAAATTCATTTTGTAGGGGCAACATACCTTGGCCATGACTTAAGTTACAACTTGACATCATATTTATCCAAAGGTTAATCCATTAAGAGTTTCTGTTCTTTTCAGACCAGTTACCAAATTGTCACAGTGGTACAGATGACGGTTCCACACTACAAGGTATCCTATGTATTAGCCCTTAAAGTGCCGGTTTAGGACTGAGTCAACAGCTTTCCTTGGGGGCACTTTGCACGCAAAGTACCCTAAGGAAAGCTGTTGACAAAGACTACGTTTTGCTTTAGACTAGGCTTGCTAGTGTTTGAATGAGAGGTACCTTCATGAGGAATATGAATCTTTTAACCATTATATGTTTAACGGTAACGAGCAAACACCTATAGCCATGATTAGCACTTTAAGGGTTAATTTGAGGAGATCTTAAAGGACAGGTATGCAGAGCTTGACTACTCTCGCATGTAGTGACATCAGACTGGGCGAGATGTCCAAAAACTGTACCAGCAGAAAGTTACTGTAAGTAATGCATAAAGTAAATTACTGGACGAAATTCGTATCTTCATGAAAAACAACAATTGCTGTGCGGCAAAAAGTACAGAATGGAGTTTTAGGTTCCTGAGAGGGTAATACTGTGGTATTTCCTGTTATGAATTGGATTCCTGTCGACCATAAATGTAAACAGGCTGACCAAAGTATATTGTTCCATGGATATAGTATTCAGTAGCCTCGCTGGTTTAATTTGGATAAACTGTACAAAGATATTAGATTGTCGCATGTGTAATCATAGCACTTTTCACGATGACATTGTCTGTAACAAAAAAGTCAAAATTAATCCAAATTATTTCAGAAATCTGATTTGGTGATGGGATTTAATGTCTTGAAGAGTAGACAAGTGTTAGTTCAAAGATGATAGCCAGCCATTTTTATATTATTCACTCGTGCCATACTACCACAAGGAGTGGTAAAGCATTGCATTTGATAAATTGCACAGAATAGAAGACGTGTGATTCCAGACATGGGAAAGTTGGAGAAAAAAATGTTGCATGTAGCATATAAAAAACTGCAGTCGCGAGATGCTGGTGGTGGTCTTCTTTAAAATAGAATGAAGTAATTGGATGTACTTTAATAGGGGGTTCATTTCTATGGAAGCTAATGTAGCATTGAAAGACCATGCATACCAACAGAGTTGGGTGCCACATTACATGTGTAAAACTTCAGAATCCGCGCATGCATGGTAATTAGTCTCAGTAGCACACACCATAGATTAAGCTCTTGCCAAAACCAAGGGTGAATATAAAAACAAGATGTACAGCCTGTGCATTATTCTTTGTAGGGTTGTGGTGCTATGATTTTTTTTTTGTAGTATACCTTGTCTAGCTCTGCTGTTCCCATAAGATATTTCTGCATCACCTCCATAGGCATAACATAAACTAAATACAGCAAAACCTGTAAACAGTGGTCCTTTCTGATAATGGTTCCTTAGCACAGGTTAAATTAAATGGAAATATCCTAATGGGGACGTTGAGACTGGTCTTTAGTACAGGTGGGCTTATACGCAGGTTACTGTACAGTGGAACCTGTGTTAAGGGACCATCCACAGGATCTGTGAAAATTGGTTCTTTCTGACAGGTGGTCCCTTAACACATATACAATTAAACTAAAATATGTTAATGGGGATGATGAGACTGGTCCTTTACCATAGGTGGTCTCTTAGCGAAGGTGGGCTCATACGCAGGTTCTACAGTATGTGCCATTTTAACTCATCAGATGATCTGTATACTGATGCAGCATCTTTTCTTGCTGCACCCGCAAATGGACAGTGGATGGCCAAGGCTGTTTACTATGTCGTGAGCTACCAGGTTGAGACAAAGCATGTGGCTATTTGTACTGTCTTGAATAAGAGGCCTTTGCATGGCGAATTTGCAAATGGAGCTATTAGAATAATTAAGAAAATGATGATAAAGGTTCTTTGGGTGAGACCTGGTCATTATGTGGTCACAAAAAATATATATGTTTGATGTTGCTTTGATGCTGGTGGACTCCATGTGTACAGTTTCTGATATTGAACAACTCCAGATACAGTACTTGTACAGGGTTAGATACAATGAGCTGAGCCATGTCAAACATACCTGCAGCAATTCACCTGTTCTGTGTAGGAATTGGGATTTGGTGAAATGGATTATGTACATTTCTCATTTTAGCTCGGTGGCTAGTGGTGAAGGTTTTTGGTCTTAGACTCGGCCACTCCATGGTCACCAAAGAACTGTAACAGTTGCCATGACTAGCACCTGATTGTTGAACAGAACCAGAGATCGGACGCAAAATCCGCTAATCTGTTGATGAGATGATGCACATCCACCTGATCTAAGTAGGAAGTCATGGTAATGAGAAAGATAAAAAATAACATGCTATTACTTTATGCTGGTACTGGGAAGAAAAGTGTGTGTATTATAGACCTGATTTGATGTTCTGTTTTGATAAAGAGTCTGATCATGATACTTGAAATATATTCCAGCTGACTGAAAATAAAGAGGGTAAATGATTTTTGGAAATAAATGGTGTTTTGAAGATTGTGTTTTTTCAATATCTCGTTGCTTTGTGTTATAAGTGGTAAATTTCTTCACAAATTTTATTCTAAAGTGAAAGAAGCTTCATTATTTCAAAGAACTTTGCCCCCAAACAAAAGCTGCTCTGCTTAAGATATACATTGTGACCACATCAAGTTCCCTGTACTCTTGGTAACAGGTCATTACTAGATCAGAACCTGATCTGACTCGACCTACCGACAGGTAGTAACGATTCTGCACCCATGATGCCATTCTGAAGCATACATTGAATAGCTTTGTAGTGTCTAATTCCAGCCTGTGTTAAATGAAACATTTGCTCTGGATTACCAAGTTGTTTGGAAAAAGATTTGGGGACTCCCTAGACAAAGTATAGATTCAAGCATTATACACAGTACACACAGGAGAAAAACTATCACATATTCCTTACTCAACACCGATCATTTCCCCCACTGGTAGAGCCACTGTGCACAGTTGCTTTCACACCCTCATTGCCAGAAGAAACCTGCACTGCTGGGGAGCTCAGCTTGAGTATCCATTTAACAGATAACCTCCCTGAGAAACCCTTATAAATGAAAATAGCATGAATCCCAGCTCACTCAAACTAATGTTTGAAATAGAAAGTCAACTGCACATGTATGCATTTGATTAGCTTACACTTGCCACTCATCTCTTAGTGTCAACAGGACTAAAGTTCAACTACTGAAAAAGAACTACCCTGTATTAGAATAAGGATGTTACAGTCATGTTCCTTTTGAAAAGAGTGCTCAGTTAAGAACCAGTATGTCCTTAGTTGCATATAATCTAATAGTCTAAGTCAACAGGTGTTCCTGCTAAGGAAAGCTGTTGAGTGTCTAAAAAGTGGCACTGAAGGATTAAAAGGAAAGGGAAATTCAATTGCCACCAGATGGCTAACTAAGTATTCATATATACATAGGACGGGCCAGTTCATACAATTTATCTCTGCCGATGGTACTCTGTCCAGCCTGGCATCATGAATCAGATTGTCACTTTTTCTTCATTTTGTTGTGTATATATGTATTCAAACGTGGAACTGTAATAACAATGCATAGTGAGGCATGCATTCGCTCAGATCTACGTTTCTTTGTTTATTCGTTTTCTTCACATTTTATTTTCCCATTGGCTACAAAGCTTTAAAAATTACTCTTCCGGCGCCAAAAATAGCAGTGCCTGGCAACTAAGTATATTCCTGAATGAAAGTGTGTCTGTTGCCCTTGAATATAGGTTTTTCCTATATTATACACCCCCAAAAGGTATACTCATCTTTGCTTCATCATTGTTCATAGAACTTTTACCACTGCCAAGATAGGTAAAGGATGTTTATGTCAATATAATTACCTACATATTTTATATTTCTCTAGTCAAATAAAGTGGAACATTTTCAGTAAAAAATTTGTGAAACAATATCTATTGAATATATTAATTTGCTTAAATACATTTTATCAGGGCATGCTGTCATTCTATCTCTAAAAACGTGCATACTTGAGGAAATTGAGGCTCTTCTGAAAAAGAAATGACAGATTGATCTGTCGTTGGTCATGTCCAAAACAATTTTAAAAAAAGACAAATAGGAAGCAAAGTGGTGATCTTAAGGATATAATCCACGGGAATACTAGCTTGTTCAGTTTTGAAATTTGCAGTCGACCTATCAGCTTAATGAGTTAGATGCTGGTGCCAAGCACGTATTGATAGAGGAGAAACACATATGGGCAGATTTCACACTTTTGGGAGTACATAAGGGCAGAATGCAATACATAAGAGCAGAATAAACAAGTAGCAATATTCCTTTAAATCAGCATATATTTATTGAGACTCCGATCTGTTAAATAACAATTGTGCACATTTTACTTGATATTTGTGAACTTAAAACATACTTGTGTCACTATTGGACAAAATATCAGGTTCCATTTTGTAAGTCCCTGAAATTAGACTGTCACAATATTATTGGTGGACTTTGTGCATAAAAATACCTATATTTATGTTCTTTTATAAGTCACTGAAATTAAAGGGCAACTATATCTTATTGTACAGGAAGATAACGATAGGCCACAGATTTCAAGAAGCCTGTGTGGGAACTGTCGACACAAATGATCTGCCTTGTTCTAATAAGGCTTCGTTTCCCTTGCAGGATTGCTGATTCTATATTCAAGAGTGTAAATAAATACAGAAACAAAATGTTTCAGGAACATGCCTGCATAACGTTTGTGGTGAGCAATCACGATTGCACACAAATAAGTAGTAATATGTACATACATACAACAATTATTATTCCGCTGTCATGAGTAGGAAATGTCAATTCTTTACATCTCGTTCTTTACAGGCATGATGCGCTAATAGATTTAGTAAATTAATTCATTTGGTGTAATAATGAAACAATCAAGAATTGCCATCCCTGGGCGAATCTGATACCTCTATTGACATGTGACACTGGTTATTCCTGAACTTCTCATACTTGGCCGTCAAACATGCATCAAAGACCAATTGTAGGCGTATCAAGTACAGTCTGTAAAAAGTGTTTGATAGACCCTCTACACGTATATTGTATTCGCATTTCTCAGCAAGATGTGCAGTTATGTTATAGTTTTTGGCTTTTTTTAATCCTGGTTGGGATGTGCTATTAATGAGACAAAATACAAATAGATATTAAAGATATTTTATATTGGTATTAGTATTGCTCAAAATTGATTTGATTAAATAAGGTAGCGATAAGCCTTGAATTGTTTGAAAACATTTCAACTGCCGCACAACACAATATTTGCTATACCACAGAATTGTTATTTTATTGTTTGATATGAAGGAAACATGAAACTACATCGATAGTCTCAAGTATTAAAGTATACAGGTTAGCTCATCTCTTCTGTCAGGACAATCCTCTTCATTCTGACATGTGTAATTTTTATTGTACATACCTAATGATACGTGTACAAAGAGGGACTATGTATGTATATATATAATACTAGTTGCACGGAAAAGGAGTACCTGTAACAAATTCAGGATACAATTAAATGGGACCACCATGGATATACATCCTTGTTGAGGATTTATTCGTCTATGAAAGGATAAAACACAATACAATATCAATTTTTGACAGGACACATGTGGTTTTGTAAAAAATGAAATTCACGTAATTTTCTCTAATCTATGAACGAGTATGCAGGCGTTCGTTGTCAATTTAATTTTGGTCACAAATGTGCTTAGCGCACACAACTTATTCAATACCAGACGAAAGCGTCATTTAAAAAAAAATAAGTATCGGTTTTCATGAAGAATGAAAGGGTATTTGAACGGTCTTTTTTCTGATACTATGGTCAAGAAAGTTAAGTGAATTGAAAAATAAGATTCAATTCTTTATTATGAAGTAATTGCAAGAATGTTGGACGGTTGCAGATCATTACAAATGATAGTTATGGAAATATATTGTGCATATATAGGTTGAAATGAAAACTAAAAAAAAGTGTAAAACAGTTTGAAACAAAGTTGTATTCTCTGCCAGATGCTAATGACATTATCAAAGTACAAGAGGCAGCATATGGCATTTTATATCATTTGGAATGACACACTTCTCATGTTTCTTTTTTTTTTTTTTTTTGGCTGTTCTTTAATTTGACTGAACAGTTCCCCTCCAAAAGTAACTGAAGGCACGTAGACTATCTGAACTTGACATGTCAGCATATAAATTTCCTTTATTTGTTGAATACTATATCAAAGGTGTGGCTACAAAGTGGTCCTAATGTAATTCTCTCAAAGCATCTGATGGGTGATTTGGTCATATCTTAGAAGTCACGCAAATTAATTTTACCGACTTTGCAAATCAATTTGATAGCATTTGCTTTTTTTTCGAGATGCATCTCTTTTTTAGCCTCATAGTTTGTCTGAGCCGCACAACTTGTTGAATGCTGGGTGCAACCAAGAGTTGATGCATTCATGCACTCGACGTCTCCCTTGGGGTAAAAGGAAAGAGATTTTCACCCTCTGTGACTTAATATATGTTTTCTCTGATTATTTTCCTAATTGCTATTGCCTCAGATCATTGACCATGTGTTTGCACTCAGTTAAGGTGCTTTGCTGTTGAGTATTACCCTTCCCAGAACTTTTAACTGGGATGCCCATGCAGGCTTCACTGCATTACCTTGTACGTTCATCAGTTCTTTCTGTCCCTACCCTCACACTTTTAATGTTACTTAGGGATACAAAGATATGCCGAAAGTTTTGTCCCCCGCCCCCTCAGTTTCTTCTGGTTAGGTCTGGCTCGGAGGGATGGACTTATTCTCTTATAATTTTGGGAAGCTTTGTGTGTCTCATTAGTGGATTGTGTGCACACCTTCATGCTTCCTGCTCTTTTTACCCTTTCAGTGCCAAATGCGAATATAGTTAAAACTAGTTCAAACGAACTGCTCTGAATCATAGTAATGGTGCTACATTCGTATTCCTTATAAAAATACCTAATATCTAAGTACCAGGACGCCTGAAGCTCCATAGATTATAAAGTACATGTCAACAGCTTTCTTTGACGCACTTTGTGTGCATTTGGTACAAAGCACACCAAGGAAGACTGTTGACTCAGTCTAAAACGGGACACTGAAAGAGTTATTTCCACAGAAGTTGTTTGAATAGAATGTGTATTTGGGGTGCATCTTTTCTCTAGATTGAATCTGTGACTACTCTACTGCAGCTCTACTATTGCTCCATGGAGAAATCTTCACTCTTTATGATATTTATTAAGTCCTCTTCCTGTGGTGTTGAGAAGATTATAATCCTACGGTTCCCTTATTCAGCAGGAATTGTTTTCCAATGTAAAGATTTACTTACAGCCTTACTTCTGTTTTTTAACTGTACCACAAAGCACAGCCTTCATTTTTTCTCGATAGCATGGTCTTTATCCCAAAGAGTTTCCTTAATTACAAGGTTCGTCTGAACTTAGGACAATACCACAGATCTTCCTGCAAGGATTCATACTATTCAGTTGGTAAGGCTTTTTTGCACTCTTGCTTCTCTCGCATCTTGTCTCTGACGTTTTCCTTTTTTTATTTTTTTTCAAGTCTGGTCAGGATGCACGACGACCTTTCTAGATGGCTAACATCTGATGCATTTTCTTTATGTGCATTAAGGTAGTATGAGTGCAGCTGATGTGCCAATAAGCTGAGCTTATCTTAAGGTCATTGTCTGTAGTCCTCTGTCAATCATCTGTCTGTCCATGGACAAGTTACATTTTAATTGCTACGTTATTTGTTATTGAGATTCAATTTAAACTTGGTTAGGTGTAGTTTGGCTGGATCTTTACCTAATTTCTTCAAAAATTGTTGCTGCAATGATTCATTTATTTATATTATTTTTTCATGTTTATTGTGCATTTTTTGGCAAAATCTTTACAAAATATTCTCCAAAATGTGATGGCCAATTACTTACACTTCTGGAAACCGTTATATTCTAATTTGTTCAACAGCTGGCGCTGCGATTTTCTTAGTTTTATATTTTATATGTTTTCACTATTTTGTGTATATAAGTCAATAGGCATTGCAATGGAATCCTTGTTGTCCACTTCTTTAAAACACTCAGTCAGATTTGCTTCAAACCTGACAGGGAAGCACCTTGGTTATTTATTTTGTTCAAATGGAGCTCCAATGATTTCTTTTTTGTTCATTTTTGGCATAACAAATCATTGAATCCTTGTGGCCAATTGCTTCACAAACATATTGGAACACTTCTGGTGGCTCACAGTCCCGAGTGGGACATATGGTGGGTTGAAAAATAAAGGCATGTGAGGAGAAACTGTTCACACAGCCTTTGTGCTGCATGAGTGTTGCCAGCTTCAGATGGCCCCATTATCGTTTTAGGAGACTATGGCTCAAGCACTGATTTATGTTGCATACACAATTTGGTTACACATAGTCCACTTTTTTATTAATAAAACATTTCAGTTCTTAGGTCTAATCAATCCTAAGAATCCAGATATTAAGAGAGGCCTCAATTAAAATAACTTACTTGGACTCTCCCCCCCCCCCCCCCGTCCCCTTCCAAGTTAAAAAGGGGAGGATTCTGCAGTTGCAGTCCCCGGGAGGAATGAAATATGTTAAATCTTATTTAATATTGGAAGGACTAGGTTTTCAGCCATAGTTATCTAAAACTAACCTCAACGCAGTTGCTCTTCCAGTCTTTTGCTTGTCCTTTTTTGCTGTTCACTCCAGTTTTGTTTTCTTGGATCAGTTGTTTACTATTTTTTAGTCTTCTGGAGGAGTTTAAGCGCCACCCCTCCTTGCATATGATCCCCTTTAACTTGGGTAAACCTAAGTTGTTCACTGTGCGGGGAGAGAAAGGGACAGCCTGTCAGAAACAAGTGCCATTTTCATCCCCCAAAGTATTTTGCCCTAGTACATTTTTTCAACTGAGTTTTTTTTTTTGCTGTTGCAGTTGGGCCCATCAAGAGCAGTACCATCCAGTTGGCTTTTATGTGGCCTTTGCCTTGTCCCAGTCAAAACTATAGTTTTCAAAGAGCCAATCATAGGAAGCATGTTTATTGGTAGGTGTTCTTCTTTGTAGTTTGTGAATAATGTTTGTACTCAATTTCCAATCCTAGAAGGAGACACGTGTTTCCGATTTCACCCACGTTGCGGAAACTTTGCATTAAAAGGATAAGCCATCATCTTGCAGGTTTCTGACACCCAAAGATCTCCTGGCTAGTTCGTCTGTAGTTTCTAATTGTCGGCATATCACCTGTTGTCGTCCCGTTGGTTTGTATCCTGATTTAATGAGAAGACTTCTTTCATAATTCCCTCATGAATGACGAATACTTATCCATTAACCCACAAAGAATCTTAGACGCTCTCTCAACCTGCACAGGTGTCAGACTATCCCTCCTTTTTTGAATGTCCATGAAATTGAATTTGAATTATGAGTACTGTACGCTGGTTCCTAAGAAGACACAGCGAAGGGTGTGAGTTTGTTCGTGCCCACAGTTGGTTTTTCTGTTTGTGCACACTAAGGTGTGCTTTGTTTTTGATTTCCTGCAGTGGAATAGCCTCAGTTACGATATACCTACTATGGTGTCATAGGTAAGATATTCTAATACATGAAGGACTTTCGCCTAAAATTCCTGTTATTTACGGGGTATTCATAATTGTGGACGCTTTCACGTGTATACAAATTCCTCTTGTTTACAGGGCATTCATAATTGTAGACACTTTCACAGGTATACAAATGTTACACAATCTGTAGACCCCTTCCATCCCCCCACCCCTCCAACTGCCCCATTGGAGCGTTTGTTTGTAGCCTGGGAAGACGGGTCTGTTAAAATAACTTTATTATAAAACTTACATATAACTATTGTTTTAGATGTTAATTTATCATTTACAAAAATAAATTACATGTCAGACCTAGAGCAAATTATTTGTATTTTAGGGTACACTTTATAGCCTGGGAGAAGTCCGTTGTCAGGTTGGTTGTGTTCCAAAGGCGCTGTAAAATTCAGTGCGACCATGTAATACAGAAGTGCTATGGGTGCAGAGTTTGCGAGACGAGTAGACTTAATTGGGAATGAGACCCTGCTTTCAAGCAGTAATTATATGCAGCCCTTACTGCACTATCCATGTTGTGCTTTAGACATTTGTTAATCCGGAGCACTAAAGCTTCAAATACGTTTGTAGTTATATCAAAGTTTGAAAATCCATTTTACACTCTCCAAGTCTGACTAGGATATTTAGTGAACCAAGTTCTGACTGACAAAATAGATATACATTGTTCCCATAGTTATCTACCTCCTTCACTGTCAAGTCCAATTAAAGTCGAACTGCTTAAAACGAACTTCTCTGAAGTACAATAAGGGTGTTAGATTCATGTTCCTTATAAAGAGACCTTTCATTCAGGTACCAAGATATATATATATATATATAGGTGTGTGTGTGTGTGTGTATGTGTGCGTGTGTATATATATATATATTGAGAGAGAGAGAGAGAGGGAGAGAGAGAGAGAGAGAGAGCACGATACCTCTTACAGTTGAGAAGAGAGAGAGAGAGAAAGCACAATACCTCTTACAGTTGAAAGTTGCATGCATCATATCGATTTAAGCTACTACTAACTTTTAGTTATTATTTTTTCACCACATAGCTTGGATTATAAACTAGTTTCATCTAAAGATTTGCTGAATGGAGACTAAGCGTGTTCTATTCCTCGCAAAAATTATTCCGAAAGACAATCCAGGTGCACAAGTAAGGGATTTCGATTCGGAGATAGTAGAAATTGCAACAAATTTCCCTTGTACTGGCATTTAATATTTCAATTGGTACTTAAGCTCCAACAGAATGCGACCTGAGCTAAGAAAATGTGATGAAAACACTTCTAAAAGTTTGCCAAGTTCAGAGGCTACAACCCTTTTAATACACAAAAACGTTTGTTTTTATTTTTAATGGATGTGGTTATACCATGCAAAACACACTTATGCCTTACTAATTTTCTCTGTCTCTCTCCCTCACTCCTTCAAACTCGTTTTCTTCTAAAGTGTACCGGTACGCTATTAACGAAAATGGAGAATATAGGTTAACAGTGTACAGTTTTGTGTGACGCCCTTCAAGTTCCTCTAGCGTGCGTGTTGTACATGTCAGAATGTGGCTATGTTGCTGGACGGTTCTTTATTTTATTCCGCCTGTCAACAGTTGTGCGCAGGCAAACAAATGTGACTTGTTTTTGACTTGCTTCAAGATGTCAAAAACGTGGCAATTAGTTTTTATGCCAGATAGCAGGTGTCCATATACCTTTCGACGTTAAAGGCCGATGATGTGTTCTCCAAGGAAGAGAAGAGTTTGCTCTCCTAATATTAATTGCATTTGGCGGGGTATTTTCACCTGTATGCCTCGTATGAACTCGTGCTCGTATGCTCTTCCTTTCCCTTGTAAACATATACGTGCAATACGATCTTCATAGTTATCTGTATCTGCAAGAACAATATAAGTAATCAATAAAGAACCACATTGTCAATGTGAAAGAATTGTAAATAAGTTGTATGACATTTGAAAAGCACAGTATCATCCGCGACCAATGTACAAAACCAATCGTGCACACCATATCTCGTGAAGTTTGCAAATAAAAACGTTACATGTGCTGGTTAAGAAACACAGAAATGTTTGAAAACGACCGCAGTTCAATTACCAAGGGCGAAAATCAGTAGGTATCAATCTTAAATGTTGAGATCAGTGATTGGGAGTTTCAGCTTTCGCGTTAGATTGCATTTTGCTATGTATATCCGAGTGTGTCATCTCACTGAAATGTTTATGTAGCACTCATGTACGGTCACAGAGACAATAATGTCAATATATGAGTAGTATGGCTTCCTGTCATCAAACAAGACCTGGATGCTTCATTGTTGTTCTGGCAATTGCAGTGTTTGTCTTGTACTACAATTTCATGTTGGAGTGTTGGCAATATATGCAATGAAAGTCCAGGAAAGTCAATATTATTACTTCATTGCTTTCTCTGCATTTTGTTTCTGTCTTTGCACACAAGTCGATAACAACCGAGTGTTCCGCCAACGATATTTTTAGCCAAATCCATTTTGTGTCACACACGCACACATGTATATCGCCTCCAAAGCAACCCAAGTTACATGTCGTGTCTCCTCCGCAGTAGTAGAGATAACACGGAACTTTGTATGCTTTGGAAGCAAATATGTATATTTTGTACACACGCGGAGAAAGAGGATGCTAAAAATTTAAAAGTCCAGTGACAAAGGTTAATACACTGCAAAGCCATCGACGCAAATTCTGAAATCTGTTTGAATGGTCGATGAAATACGCAGTGCCTTATGTGATGCTTAGTTTGCAACAGGTACCTGCCGTACAAATAAGTCAGTTTTCACTATGACGGACCAAAACTAGCCATTCTGCATGCAACGGTCGGTGGAGAAGACAACATCTGGTACGGGTGGAATGAGATAAGTAACACCTACCCTCTTTGCGTCACCCGCATGTGACGCCCACGGACAAACCGTTTATCTCCAGCCACATCAACTTAGTCTCTTAAATGGGTGACTGAAGAGAAAGAGGAAGTCACATTTTGATCTTTATCAGCAACAAAACTATGGGCAGTTTCTTTAAGTGTCTGTATATATATACTTTTTCATCCAAGGAAATTTATGGGTTTTTTTTGTTTTTTTGTTTTTTGTTTTTTGTTTTTTGTCTTTTGTTGTTTTTGCTTTTGTTTGTTTTATTTTATTTAATTTTTTTTTGTTCAATCTGAGGTGGAACTCTGATCTTTGACTTCTGTGCATTCTTTTTTTCTACAGGAACAATCTTAAATTGTGAAACACCTTTCATTGTTTTATTTATGAAAAAGTACGGAATATAAATGAAATTAACATAAACTTGATAGACGTATCCGTATGGTATTATTGTCCGTATATACATATTTTTAATACGGAGCACCGATGAAAAAGAAAAATGGATCGGTCCTTCTATTCTGGTGAAGTATATTTGAGTAAAAAGATAATAAGGAATATTTCCAGCAGACCCATGAAGGAAACCATGATTTGATACAATGATATGATTTATAAAACAGCTCACGGCTCTGTCAATAAAAAAACCTGCTTCGACTGCCGAAGAATAGTGATTGGTGATTTGAAAGAAAACAGTGGGGCCGGGTTCCCAGCTCGGCTCGCTGATTCGAACGTGACACCAGTATCCTGCAGCACTCTCCGGGTACCCACCTGAGACAACACGAAAGTACACAGTTATTGTTTTATCACGTGTACAGAAAAGCAATATAGAAAAAAGCTGTTGATCTTCTCATATACTGGCATCGTGTATTCCAGTATCATCGTGTATTCCAGTATCATAGATATTGTTTACGCCTTGGCTATACAAAAGAAAATCTGAAACTATCATTGCTATATCGCCTTTTTCATAGATATGCGGATCTGATGTGAATTTCTGTTGGTTATCTCTTGGAGTAAGATATTTCCAGAGAAAGACCAAAGTTAACTCTTCGTAAATGTAAGATAAGCTATATATTGAGGTAAGATAAGCCATATATTTAGCTATATATACCATTCAATGGTGCCACCGCGGTAATTGGGGTAAATTCTTGAGCGAAAAAATTAATATAGTAAGTCAATATTATATGAGTGGGCAAGAAACTGGTCACTAATCAATAGACTATGTCAATAAATATGATATTTTATAATAATAATAATTATTATTGCAATTATCATCATTACTACTATTGTAACTATTATAAAATAATAATCCGTTGTTTATCGAACTGATAGGGTCATAATGACTTTAATGATAACACATTTACTTAATTGTAAGCTGCCGGCAGTCGACTGGAAGATAGGGTAAACTTTCTAAAATGACACAGTCGCTTTAGAGCCCTTTCCAGACGTTCCACGGCTACCTGAATGAAATTTAAGTTGTGATGCGTCTGCCGAAGCAACGTACGCATTGGAATAAAAATGTGAACTCATTCTTATATTGCTGTCATTGAGTGGTCCTTCAATGTGAACAAATTGCCCATGTATATCATTCAAGCAGTCTCATCATTACTGACATATTTGCCTGTAGAGACACTAGACTGGCATTTGGCTTTGTCGTGGTTCAGTTTTGGTCCTTTGCATGCTAAAGTCATGTTAACAAAAGTGAATTCAGCACAGCGGCGTTGCCGGTGATGAAAGCGACCTGTGTGTGTACGTAAAGCAAGTCAATAGGCAAGGTCAAGAACAGAAGGTTCGAGAACTGCCTAAAAGAGGGCACTGCAGTCAGTAGAGGGCTAGAGTTGTGTATTACCTTTACTTCGCATTGTAATTTGCAACTTAATAACTTGAAAACTACTGCGCAGAGAAACACCAAATCTCAGACAGTAAATCTACATGCATAACTAAATACCTCACAAAAAACATATACCCACTGCTACAAAAGTGACTAGTTTTTTATTTAAGGTTGCTGTAACATGCAAACTAATGGGAATACACAGCTCTAGCCCTCCAAATGTTTGTGTATTAAATTGTGTATTGGGGCAACTACACATCTTAGAGCCAATTCTGACCTTTCCTATTGAACTTCCCAATACAATAGTGATACGGGGGACTTGAATTTGATAAAGAGTATATCTTGTCCCCAGAATGACCAACCCTTGCATCTGTGTGGTACATGTTGACTTTTCTTATATGATCAGATAGAACCTAATTCTTTATTTTAAATCTAAGTCTTGAACAATCGGCCCTGTCGTTTTGCATAAAATCCCAGATCATCCAAAAAAAATCTCGTCAGCTGTCAAATTATTTTATGAACAAATTCCCCAAGTGCTGCCGAAAGCATACAGGATGTTGAATCCTACGCTTCGTCGATGTCCGTTTTGCGTATGGGATATGATAATTTATGCAGATATTTACTCCTTAAGGTGGAATATGTGAAGCTAGTGTGCAGTGAGACTGGCAACTTTGGACCAATTTTACCCATATACTTTTTTCACAAGTACATTAAACCTATATATATTTTCTGATTGCTTGCTACATATCCGTAGATTTGTATCCATAGGGGTTTTTTTTGTTTTTTTTTTGTTTTTGTTTTTGTTTTTGTTTTTGTTTTTTTTTTTTTTGTTTTTTTTTTTGTTTTGTTTTTTTTTTTTTTTGTTTTTTTTTTGTTTTTGTTTTTTTTTTCGATTTTAATTTTGTTTTGTTGTTTTTTTTTTTTGTTTGGCAGGATTGTATCTTTTTGAGATTTTATAGCAATGCTTTCTGACCTGGAAGGATTTTCACATTTCTCACGCTGAAATTGCATATTTTTTTTTTTTTTGTTGCAATCGGAAGACACTGGAAGATATATACCTATGTCCAGGATCGATTTCAATGGTTAGTCCTGAAATAGCATAAATAAAAAGTTATAAAATCTTTATGTTGGTCCGAACAGGTTGTTCATTTTCTTTCTCAAAATTACTTAAAATAAGTCAAGGAAGGGGTAGTCAGAAAAAAATGCATGAGATCCGCTCCTGGATATCATATTTTTCTTTTGATGTCCGTTGATTTTAATGTGATAGGACAAGTCGTTTGTTTGTGAGACTAGATACAAATTGCATAGGTTGTGGAAAAAAAGTTGCAAGAAAATTGCGTTGAAAGAAAATGTTACCAGCTCTTATACATTTATGGCTGTAATGTGACACATACTCACTTCCTCTGTCCTGTATTTTTATTATTATATGAAATAAACTTGCAGCTTTACCTCTGTGATGTTATCAGTCAAAAATAAGTATATTTTTTGGCTAAAACTCGACTTTTTTATAACTTAGGAACATCAAACATAACCACAATTGCCTTGTTTGGATGTGGGTTCACATGCTACTTTCCATATTTGAGACCCATTAAGTAGATTGTGCTAATTTGTTTTTATGTCAATAAAGAATTTCCAAGTAGTCAGAACAATAGTAGTGATTAGTCGATACTAGCCATTCCTTCTCTGCATGGCTAATGCTTTCCTGTTCCCTATGAGTGACCCTTGTCAGTGGCTCATCTGGTTTTCAGGGATCATGGACTAATGAATGTGTAACCATGGCACGTTTCATTATAATGTCCATGCAAACAAAGTCCATGTGGTCAGAAATGCAGAATCTGTTCAGTGAAAAGTTTTGAGCTCAATTTTCTATATCAATTTTTTGTTCACACATCTGATTTGTGGGAGCGTGTAGTTTAAGTATCAAACTGTCCAAAAAAAAAAAATAAAAACTGATTAGTGGTTATCCAAAGGTGCTGGTTTATTTCCGATCTTCCACCTGAACAATGGGTCACCGGTGAAGCGGGTTTAGTTTCGTGCACCGCCCAGCACATATATAGTGATAATTGACCGACTTTATTTAAAAGGACAGTAAGCTGTACGTGTGGTAAAACCGTTTTGCCCCGCATTACCCCGCAGCATTCATCCCCCCTCAACAGTTCAATGATAAGCTGACAGACAAAACGTTTAAAAAAAGGCACATGAATTTATATATACTGTGTATTTTTGGAGAAACTAGTTTCCAAGAAAGTAAATTCCGGTACCCATTTCCATGGAACCAAAACGGATAGGTACCCGGGAATCTGGGAACCCGATCGCCACACAACGATGAAAGAAAACAAGTCATGTATCCGAATGTGCATGGTTCTCGAAATCTGCGCTCTGTTTCAGACATGATGACAAGCTTGAATAACTTTCTGACTGAAAAACATCGTGTAGGAATAAATGTACACCAGATATTCTCCCAAACTGCTAAGATGAATTCAGTATCTCACAGAAAATATAAAGTGTTCCTGCATCACACAATATGTGACAATAAAAAGCTTTGCTACGTTATATAGATTGACAACCAGACAGGCATGCTTGATAACCATAAGATAGTAATAAGCTAATGCTTATGATTATTTTCTTTTAAACTAATCCTGACAACGTGTGTTCGTATCGCTGAAACGGGGTTAATTACTCAGTGTTAGATATTTACAATGATTTTAAGTGGCGTTCAAATTTTAAAAATGACTGTGCGGTAAGAATGTTCCTACGTTTATTTTGGAGCCGTCCCTAGATCTCATGACTTGTGGTATTTAACTTTCCCTCGTCGAGTAAAGGTGCCATTATGTTGAGAGTTTTATGTCTCCCAATCTGAAAACTAAAAATAGACCTCCTGTAAGGACAAATCTGTAGCAAGCGCTTTGGCGTGTACACTACACACGTTTTGCATATAATTTAGCACAATTAAACTCATCTTTTTAATCCTAGATGTAGTGTTTACATAATATTATTTTTATTCATCTTAAGCGTCGTAGTGTCACAACACGGTGGGCTTGTATTTGCAGAAACTGAAGGAACATACGGTTTAATATGCCAATTAAAGATCCTCATATGACAAAATATTAAGCATTGGCAGCAACAAAACGGCTGGACCTTGTAGTAAAAAAATAAAGAGCATAAGATACATGTAAAGGCAGTCATTCGACGGTGAACCAATGTTAAACAATTTTGTATTTCGTCAGACTAAATTCTCGCTTGTAGCCATAGCTTGAAGTCCTACGCTTACGTTTTATTATTTGAAAAGATGACCACAAGGATTACACAAAATTAACATAACACTTTTATTTGTTGTTATAAGAAGACGGAGAAAGAGGTCGGTCAAGCAGTGTGGGTATAAACAGGGTTAAGGTAGCATCTTGTAATTAAATAGCAATGCACTGTGACAAGCCCAATTCATTTCAAGAGGTATGCTTAAAGTTTTAGTTTAAACATATTTACTTAAACTGGATTGCCCTATAGAACAAAGAGATTAATACATGGGTTCTCCAGACTCGGAGAGACGCACGATATATATACAGAACACACAGGACAATACAAGGCTATGTTAACTATGCAGGTGAAGATATAATGCAATATGATACAATAATATATCTGCATGACTGTACTTATGTATCAGCACTAAACAATTGATTCATATTCGACCCCGAAAAATATGCACACGAAATTGAGAGTTATGGGTCAGACAGACGAATGAACAATATCACTTGCTACTTTGTTCTAAAAATTAGGAAACAAAACGTCTAGTACTGACAACATAAGTTTGTACTGAATCAAAAATGCGAGTATTCGTGCCATCAGGTACGTCTTTACTAGCAAACAAGAAGATTTCAGCTAGCCTTATGTATATATATATCACGAAATAAACTGGGATGCATGTGAGCACCAGGGGCCAAAACGGGGGTGACAGTGCCAAGTAAGATCTTTCTAAATCGACAGTAGAATGGGCAGAACAGAAGAAAGTGTATGGGATCTTCGAACGGATGAGTGCAGAAACAAGCTGGATCAGGCAATATATTAACTTTATAGAGACCAAAGTTCAGCTTAGAGAAACCAAGACGCAATTGTGTGTGGTACATGTTAAGAAACCTAATTCCGTGTGAACAGAAGTGGGAAACCATATCTTGTGCGAGCAATGTTTGTTTCAGTTTCGATTGAAAGAGTTGAAGAGAGATTCAGTCTCTGATGTCGGACGGGAAATTGTCCCATTACTTGATGCCATCAGGTACAAAGGAACTTTTCATGCGTTGAGTTCTGCATTTAATCCGTCGAATATTTCCAGGTTGACGTAAAACACGGACAGATAGGGGACGGGGTACAAGGTCAGAAAAATAAGAGGGCGTCAATTTGTGATACATTTTGTGAAAGAAAATGAGTGTAAAGTATAAAGTCTGTTTACCAAAGTTGACCACCCAATTTCCTGTGACAGATTAATGCGTGATGTCTGTCTTAGTACTGAAGTACAAATTTTAGCGGCCTTAAGTTTCATGGATTCAAGGATGTGATAAGCCCTGACCACAGTTATCAAAGAGGACATAGTCACATTACAGGATGGTCGAACTAAAGACAGATAGAGTCTAGCTAGAGTTCTACGTTAGAGTCTATATTTGAACCTACAGAGAAGAACAATGCGCTGACTTGGTTTAGTGGTAATACGAATAACGTACGCCAAGACAGATTACTGCTCAAGGTAATATCAAGATGAGTATGAGTTTCCCCTTCAGGTATTGCTGATTCACCAAGAAAAAGCGAGGGATGTGTGTGTTTTTGCCATTTACCAGAGAATACAACAGATAAGCATTTCAGGGCATTAAAGATTACACACCACAACATTCCCCAGTTCCATATTTAAGAGAGATTTGCATTTAGGTGATGGGAAAACTGAGCCGGGGCGTTAAGAAGTTGAAGTAGACAGGTGTCATCGGTGAAGTGCCTGACGTCTCAGGTTAGGTTATCTACAAGGTTGCTTACAAAAACGAGAAATAACAGTGGGCCCAAAATGGATCCCTGGGGTACTGCGGCTTCAACAGGCAACCAAGTAGATGTCTGTCCATAAATAACCGCACGCTGAAAGCGGATGGATAGATAGCTTTCCAACCACGATGCAAGAATGTCCGAGATACCTAGTTGCCTGGGTTTAATAAAGAGGCCAGGGTGCCAGACCTTATCAAATGCCTTGGATACGTCCAAGAATACTATTCTGGTTTCCTTGGGGGATTCCAGGCCATTGTATATATGTGGTGAAGAATATAAACAAGTTGGTTTATGGTGCTGTCATTAGCTTTGAAGCTGGAGTTCTTGGGGGTTAAGGAGATTGTTCCGTGTCAGATATTCATACAAAGCATTCAATACCAGTCTTTCAAACACTTTGGAAACGTTGCACAGTAAGGAAATAGGACGATAATTACTGATGATTTGTCTGACTGACACCTTGGATACCGGACATTCATGGAATTTTCTCCAGGATTAAGGAAGATATGAAAGCGACAGTCTGAAAAATTTAGTCAATGGTTTATTGAGAGTCTCAGCTGTACTCTTGAGTAAGATGTTTCCAATGTTGTCGGGACCGGAAGCAGAGGATAGTCGGAGAGACAATAACACCTTCTTCACATCATCCGCACTAAAAGTGATATCATGCAGGTGTGCTACAGTTTTATAGGAAAATTCAGGCATGGGAGGGGAATCAGTGTCCGATAGAGTTTTGCATTAGCTTACAAAATAAATGTTGAATAATTCACATTTTTCCGTCAGGCAGGATTAAACATTATTATTGTATATATAGGGGGTATGTCTTGATAGATTTTGCTGCTGAGGACAGATTTAGACAACTTCCACCATTGCTTGGGATTGATGTCTTTCTCGTTAAGTTTTAGATTTAATTTCAGAAAATATAAAAGCATTGACTGGCGAATTTTGTTTTCAATCGTGTTCTGTGACTTTTTATAGGAACGATAAAGCTTTCCGGTCTTCGTATGAGTATCGAAGCTGTGGGCGGCGGGGTGTATTAGAGTATTGCTTAAATCGTTTCCAAGTTCGATTTCGATGCCGAAGGCGTTTCTTTATTTCTGTGGTTATCCAGGGTTTGTCACGAGGGCAAATTGTAGCTTCTCTGTATGGAAGAGAATTTTTAGCAGTGGACAGAAATAGGTCAGACCAATATGAGACGGTACCGTCGAGAGAATCACACACTTCGTGTGCCGCATCCCATGGAGCGGAAAGAGGAGCAGTGTTGAGATCTTAAAAATTTGCTCTGCTAAAGTCTCATATAGGTCTCTTCAAAGTTTTATCTTTAAAGTGAGAGAAGAAAAGGGAACAAAATATCACAGAATGATCAGAGTTTGAAACAGGGGTCAACACACCACTACCCACGATAAGTCCCGGAGAGTCTGTGATGATCAAACCCAACAAGCTACCTGCTTATTCACTTATCCTATTAGGTTCATCAATAAAGTTGGAAAAGGTTTTGCCTACATACAAGATTTACCAGTGAGTTGCCTGGTTTGCTGTCAAATGATCGGAGTCCCCATCAGTACACCTATCATTGAAATCGCCAGCCAAAATCAAAGTATATGGCTTCGATTGCGGTGGTGATAGAAGTAGAAAGAGATTCAAGGAAAGTGTCACGTATTTCTGCTATTGACCTGTTGGACGATAGTAATTGCCAACAACTAGAGCCCCAAGACGTGCAAAAATTTCTATCCAGGCGCATTCGTAGTTTTGGCTCTCTAAGTCATCGCACCTGGTGCACGGTACATAAGTTAAAACTCCACTTCCTCTACCTATTTTTGACGATCGCGTCTGAAGGGCGGTTAAAAGTTCTCAATAAGCAAAACTGGTCAGGATAGTCAGCATCTGGCCAAGTTTCAGAGATGGAACTAACTTTGAAATTTTCAGACTGAGCCAACATCTGAATTATGTCTCCCGTGCAACGGGGGACATATTGTTTTTGCGTCCGTTTCTTTTTCTTCTTCTTCTTCTTCTTCTTCTTCTTCTTCTTCTTCTTCTTCTTCTTCTTCTTCTTCTTCTTCTTCTTCTTCTTCTTCTTCTTCTTCTTCTTCTTCTTCTTCTTCTTCTTCTTCTTCTTCTTCTTCTTCTTCTTCTTCTTCTTCTTCAACCAATAGTTGCGTGCGTTGCGGACGCGATTACTCAAAAAAGATTTGACTTGGGAAGTTGAAATTTTTTGTCAAGATGTTCCTATACAAATCCTTGCTTGGGATTACAGATGGGTGACCTTGACATATTTTTCATGGTCACATGGGCATGTCATCTAAAATTGACGCGGACGCAATAACTCAGCAAGGATTTGACATACGAGTTTAAATTTTGCATGATAATGTACCAGAATACAAACTAGGTTAGGATTGCATATGGGTGACCTTGACCTATTTTCAAGGTCACATGGCCACTTTTGAAAAATCATTGCAGATGGCCTCGGGAAAGATTTGACTTGAACAGTGGTATTTTGTGTGATTATGTTTCTGTGTAAGGCTTTTGTTAGATCTTGCTTGTGAGTGCAGATGCATGACCGTGACCTACTTTTCAAGGTCACGTAGGCATTTCATGCGGACGTGATAACTCTAGAAAGATTTGACTTGGGAAGTAAAAATTTTATGTGAATATGTTCCTATTTCTGGTTTTGCTTGGGATTGCAGATGGATGACCTTGACATATTTTTCAAGTTCAAATGGGCATGTCATCTAAAATTGACACGGATGCAACAAGATTGGGCCATACCAAGCACTTTAAAACCTTACTTTTCATAGATGTTTTCTTAGCGTTCGTCACATATAATGCTGCCCTGTATTATACTGATTCTAACATAGCACAACATCGTTGTGTATAATTATCAAAGATTGGAGAAGCATACTTTAGTATGGGTCTGCCACTTGTAACGTAGATAGTAAATCTGGTTTATGGTTTTATACAATATACAAATCTTTATTTCAAGTCGGTACGTTGAAAATTACAGAACATCAAATAGAGGCTATTACAACCGACCATAAAAATCAGCCAAGGCTAAAATTAATGTGCACATGAAATGGAACAAATTGTATACAAAATATATTATGACAAAATAAGTACTTAAATTATTCAGCGTAGGTAGTTTCCTGCCATCCGGATATTTAGATTGCAGTGAAAACAGATTGTATATACAATATATTATCACAGAATAAGCGCTAAAATTATTCACAGGAGGTAGTTTCGAGCCATCCAGATATTTAGATCGCAGTGAAACTATTGACAGACAGAACAATTACAAGGGTCATCAAAATTCCAAGTTAAGATCAATTTTTAAATTCTGAGAGGGTGCCAGCATTTTTATATCGTTAGGGTTTCTGTTCCAAATTTTGACGCCAAGATATCTCAGAGAATTTTCTGCAAAAGTGACCTTATTAAAAGCAGGAAGATCCAAATATCTAGATGACCTGAAATTCTTATTAGACTAAAGTTGAAAAAAAATTCTGAGTGTAATCTGGACTGTAGCTGCCTAGAGCCTTATACTCTTCTGTGGCCAGGGAGCGTAGTCTCCCTATAGATAAAGTTGGCAGTCCTGCTCTTTTAAGAATGGTGCAGTAGTAACTAGAATGGTCGTTAAAAACAGAACGAATACCTCGTTCCTCTAAGTTTTCCAACTTTTTGGTAAGAGTAGCACCACAAAAGTGCCAGACTAGAGGACAATAATTTACATTTGAAAGAACAAAAGACCTAAAAATCAAAGGTTTGGAGGACTCATCAAAATAAAATGCCTCTGAGAACATTTATTTGTCTGGCTTCTTTTTAACAGAAGGAGGTATTATGTACATCAAATTTGAGCTTGTCAATTTCTAAACTGAGCAGTCTTACATGATCTTCAAACTTGATAACCTCACCTCCAATCCCAAAATTGATGTTGCAGGATTCTCTCCTAGAGAGCAACTCTGAAACTTATCAGGATTTGCAAGCATTTCATTTTGAGTAAATCATTGAATGGACTCCCCAGATTTATGCTCAAGAGTGATATGCAGTCCTTCAGGGTCATGATGACTGAAGGATAAAGAGTTGTCATCTGCATAGTTGTACAGATGACAACCCTCGATAATAAAATACATATCATTAATGAAATTGTTGAATAAAAGTGGTCCTGAAATAGACCCCTCATAGACACCTTTAATGATTTTCAGCCAGTCACTACGTTTATCAGCTATTTTGACTCTCTGATATCTATCAGTAAGCTAGCTGCTCATAAGCTGGAGGGCACTGTACTATAAACTGTATGCTATAGAAGTAAAAAATGTTACTACCCATTGCAATCCCCATTGACTTGCATTATAATCAATGAAAATGAATGCATTTGAGGGCTAAATACCCAAATTGAAAAATTCGTTTGAAATCAGAGATGCAGAGTACTAAAGCACATGAAAAACATTTTGTGTATATATTATGCTCCGATATTGTGTGGCCAGATGATAACGAGTGGTTATCCATGACAGGAAACTGGAAAGAACTTCCAGATGCAATAGGAGCCATAGATGATACTTCTCAGGAGATATATAGGCCTCAGCCAGAACCTCAGGCAGAATTTTATAGTGGCAACAGGCATTTCCATTGTATCCATACCTTGGTCGTCGTAGATAATTTGAACCAAGTTAGATTGATCCGCTCCCTTCCTGGGCATCAATATGATGCACAGTGTTTTTGTGCTTTTTCCCAATTTGATTGCAATCAACCAATAGACTTTCCGGATGAAGTACGCCTACTCGCAGACAAAGGATTTGCCAACAGGTATCTCTAGTGACGCCTTACCGGTCAGCACAGATACGTCGCCAACCCCCTTGCGATTCAACGTGCTAGTAGACACGACGCGTGTATGTGGAACATTTGATAAACCACATGAAAATGTACAGAGTGATTGGGGGATTACATGTTTCCAAGCATAGACGTACGTACATGGCAAGGATAACAAAGTTATGTGCTGAATTAGCCCAACGCAGAATAGATATGTTCCACACATATTAAGAATCTGCCCTCTGAGATACGTATGTACCTCGACTTGTGTACCTCGTTCTGGGAAACCAACTCAACCACTATGTTACACGTTTTATGTATGCACCATGCTGCTTATACATGTCAAACAATTTACCCCGGCACAAAAAGAAGCAGTTTTATGAGAATGTTCACATCATAGAATAGGTATTAAACATTAATTTTTTCAATCGCTTCATGGTTTCCTGTATAATATGCAAATATGAAAATTACAAATATCTAAAAACTTCCCTACTGATTAAAAAATGCATAAAAATTTGAAATAGTACAACTCATAAAAAAAAAGGCAATGTCCACATAAACAAGGTCACTGGAAGTAGGTCTATAATAACAATGCTAAATATTGACATACTGAGAACAGGAAAGAAAGAAAAAAAGAAAGAAAGAAAGAAAGAAAGAAAGAAAGAAAGAAAGAAAGAAAGAAAGAAAGAAAGAAAGAAAGAAAGAAAGAAAGAAAGAAAGAAAGACACTATTAAAAAAATCACCACACTTGCCATGGTCACTCACCTACCGATGAAATTAGGCCCCTGACTTGGAATAGTCACGATGTTTAAAATTATGCAAATTAGGGGCAATTAAAATTTTAAAAGTTCCATATCTTCCAAATTATTGCAGATAGACACAATGTTCTTACTTACACATATAGGTTTTGAGACAACAGGGAAATCCAATAGCACACAAACAAAAGTTAAAGAATTTTAACGAATGCTTAATTCACTGAATTTCTCCTCAATCCACATGCAGGCCTTCAACTGCCTGCTGTATGACTTATTGCTTGACCTCTATGGTGCCAGGCAACCATTTTGCATTCATAATTAATTAGCTTTAACCTGTCTCACTTTTTTTTCAAAAACCACCGAACTTGCTATGGTGACTGACCTAGCCTGTGAAATTGTGCATCTCATTTGGAATAGTCGTGATGTTTAAAAGAATTAAAATTTAGAGGGCAATCAAAATTTAAAAAGCATATCTTTCAAAATATTGCAGATACTCAAAATTTCAATGTGCTTATATAGGTTTTTGACACCTGCCAATATAATGGACAGTATAATTGGTAGAATTTCAAATCATGCTAATAAGGGGCTTTGAAAAATTTCAACGTTGAAATCTCCAAAACTATAATACATAGACACGCCATTTCAACTTCAATTCATAGGTTTGTGGCAAAGCTGCATCCAATTAACCATGAACTAAAGTTGTGGGATTTCAATTTATGTAAATTAGGTAAACATGCAAAATGTAAATCTTGAATAGCTTCAAAACCATTCTAGATGGAGGCGCCATTCGTACCTTAATTTATGGGTGTGTGGCAAAGCTTCATCCAATGAACCTTAAAAGAAAGTTGTATGCTTTCAATATATGCAAATTAGGCAAATGCACAAAATTAAAATGTTGAATAGCTTCAAAACTATTATAGATACTGGTGTTATCTAAACTTCATTTTATAAGTTTGTGACATGGCCACATCCAATGAACCAAGAACCAAAGTTGTACATTTTACCTTTGATAAATTAGGCTTATACACAATATTTAGATTATGTTGAACAATCGCAAAGTGCAGCATTTCAAACTGTTTTTATTTTGAAGGCACCCAGATTTGTAGTGAAGCTAATCGTCTTTTCTAGTCCATGATCCTCATTCTACTTGAGCATGCATTAAACGTTTTTGAAGCATTTTGTTAATTCGACAAAAGATCCAACTTTAGATGCCTCATTGAAGCGGTCACATACTTATGAATGTGCAGGGTAATCTTTGTGCAGCGGGTTGGAGTCCATGTGGCGCACGTTGTAGTGTTTGTGGCGCAGAATGTAGTCTTTGTGCCACAGGTTGTAGTCTCTAGATTGCCATCGTTGATCCTGTGTTGAAATGTGTCACTCGGGTGTATTGATGGCGAGCTGACGTGACAAGCAGATGTGCGGGTATAATTCATTTCTCTTTTATTTTTGTTTTTCTCCCTACCCTCATCATGTAGTAAAAATTCAGACACTCTTGACAGCAGTCACACACCTTTTCATAATAATCAGGCTGGTATTCAAAGAAGAAAAAGAAGTCACGGACAAAGAACATGAAGGAAAAAACAGGAAATTTAGGAATGTGGATACAAAAGACTTTGTCCAAAGTTTACTGCAGGTTTTCTCCAATGGCATTGATCAATTACATACAGCTCTTAAAGCACTATCATTTCGAGACATAACAAAAATCAATGAATATTTGGGTGTTACTGATTCAGAACATACATTTCCGCAACATTTTTGTGAAATTGTGTACGCTTACACAACAACTATTCGGAAACCAGATTCAAGTGTTATGCAGCATTCCTCTCAAACACAAAATTATTGATTCACTAAACATTAAGTCCCTTTTCAAATTGAAATTTGTTTGTAACCTGATTCCCAGGGAGTGCAAAATAAAAGTTCCCCCCCGTCATTTCCTATTAATATGGCAACAATATTGGACAAAGTATCATGAATTAAGAAATTTCTGGCTTCAATTACTCTTGAAGATATCGCAGCGAATCAAAATTGTGACTGTATGTCTAACAGTAAATATTCTAATTTTGTTGATGCATACCACAAACATGTATTTACAGGTAATTTGGATATTATACATAATTCAAGCTTAAAAGAAATTATGAAAAAAGGTACAAAATTTCGGATATATCCAAAGTTGAACATTGACAGTATATTTCAGGATACATGTCATACATTTGATTCCTACTCTATGAAATGGGCAAAGAAAGAAAAAATTGAATTTCAGAAATTTGAAGGATGGTTATCAAACTTGAAACGAGTGTTTAGAAATAGAATTTATCGTTACAAATCCCACATTAAGAACTTCAATACGGTTAATCTAAAACAACCTGAAGTTTCAAAAGCAGTCAAAGAACTACAAGAAAGATTTGTAGTCACAAACATAGATAAGGCAGGAACAATTTTGGGTTCATCTGCAAAAAATATTATCTGGATGTTTCGAGAAAGAACTTGGTATAAACAATATTTCAGACATAAGAGGAATAACGTTTATAAATTACACAAACAATCCATTGATAATTTGATAGATACACATAAAGATGAGATGAAAAGGAATTTTAATATCAAAATTTCTGAAGAGGACTCCTCAATTCCACTTTTGTTCTGGATACCCAAATTACATAAAAACCCTTTTAAATCTAGATCCATAGCCGGTGCTGCAAAATGTACAAGAAAACAATTGTCAAAAGAAGTAACATTGTGTTTGACTGCAATTAGGAATCAATTTCGTAAAGACTGTAATGCAATTTCTAGAAACTGTGAAATAAATTGTTTCTGAAGTATTAGCAATTCTTCCGAGTTTGTATCTAAAATCAAAGATGTAAAAGCAAAAAATATCAAATGTTTTGATTTTTCTACACTCTACACAAATCTACCCATAGATGAAGTCAAAAGTTTACTTTCAGAATTAATAAGCAACATGTTTAAACATAATGGTAAACCACACATAAATATCAATTCATACGCAAAGAGAGCATATTGGTCACAGAATAAATATTCAAAAAGTAACGTTAAATCTTACACTGTTGAAACTTTGATAGATGCTATAAAATTTCTTTTGGATAATACTTTTGTTCAATGCGGACCATTAGTTTTTTAACAAATAAAAGGCATTCCAATGGGTAGCAACTGCTCCCCTTTACTAGCAGATTTGTGTTTAATCTTGCTTGAATTTAAGCATATGGATCAATTGATGACAAAGGACTTTTAAATCGCTACAAAATTATCAAACAACGCAAGATATATTGATTACATTGCTTGTGTAAATGTACAAAATTTCAGTGAAATTGCTAAAGAAATTTACCCAAAAGATATTCCTTAAGAGGGTAACATATCAAATGGTTTCAGAGATGTGTTTTTGGACTTGGATATTCAGGTCACTAATGACAGGTTTTGTATTAAAGTCTATCACAAAACAGATGAGTTTAACTTTGAATTAGTTAATTATCCTTTCCCGGACAGTAATATTTCGGATTCTACTGGATATAATATATTTTTGTCAAACATTTTAAGAATTGGTCGAATTTGTTCTAAATTTTAGGACTTTACATCTAGTACCAAATTTAGTTATAATAAACTTGAGTCAAGAGGATTCAGAGATGTACTATTGATCAAATATTTCTACAAATTTTGCTGCAAATATCCCGAGATGCTTAGAAGTTTGGTTCAACAATTTCTGAGATTTTAGACTTGCATGTTTTGCTACTTTATTTTATCTTTTGGCATCATTCTGTTTACATGTTCACCTTTCAGACATTTTATTCTAGCTTGTTTTCTGTTAGGGCCTATTGGTAGCAAGAAGCGGCCTACGACAGTTACAAGCTTGCCTAATTGTACTTGATATCTGGTTAATATTTTCATTGCATTCTTTTGACTTAAACACAAATGAGTTTCATTCTTTTCCGACTTGTCCTATAATTTTACTGTTAATGTCCAAAGATTATTAGAACGTTTGGCCACAATAATGTACAGTTTTTAGACTTGCCTGTTTGGCTACTTAACTTCATCTTTTGGCATCTGTTTGTTTGAATATTAACTTTCAGACATTTTTGGCTTACATGTTTTCTGTCAGGTTATACCCCCCTGGGGCTATCGATAGCAAGCAGCGGCCTACAACAGGTACATGTTTGCCTAATTGTACTTAAAATCCTGTTAAGAAAAATTAATTTGATAACACGTTTTTGGCATAAATGCTAATGACTTTCATTCTTTTCTGACATGCCTAAATGCACATTTACTCAATATTAAAAAATTACTCAAAATTGACAGTATTTTCTCAAATGTCACAAACCTGACACATTACGTTGATACATTGACTCAGGGTTGCCAGTGAAATAGAGCTTAATTGTTTGAGGAGTAGGTGTCATCATGGAGTTTGTTTTACATCTCTGATGCAGGGTGTACATTGTTGCAGTCCTTGTATGGATTTCCCTTGGTTTATACAGGTGATCTAGCTGCAATGGTTTATTTCATTGTCATTGGGACTGAATATAACGCCCTAGCTTGTTTTCCACTGCAGTTAAACATTGGCGGATGGTTTAACTAGGATAAGCTGTCCAGCTAGAAAGGGTACATATTGGTTCAGGGGTAAGTCAAATTGTTCTTGTCTGAACCTGTACTCTACAAATTTGGTAATTATGGTTTGTTTGACAGGCATTCTCTTCCATAAAGAAGCTCTGCATTTATAAGCAAAACTTCACGTATTTAGCTAATTCATCAATTGCCACGTTCATATTTATTCATTATTATATGGGTTGTCTTTGCTGAATATTTAGCTTAGACAAGGAGCCGCTACTCTGAGAGACATGTACGGGTAAAAGGCTCCGAAACATGTTGAGTGGTTACCCGCTGAAGACCCTTCAATTTATTTGGGCTAATACAGCCTATGTCAAAATTTTACAGAGGAACGTGTGCAATATGGACAACAGTACTTCTATGTTTATAGGTTAGACATGGACAGGTTAGCTTAAGGAGAGTAAAGAGTTCGGACTGCGGAATAGGGTAATGACCACTAGGAAGTGGTTTTGGACAAAAAGACACAAATACAATTGTGCTGGTGATATATTCAGTCAGACTGTGATGAAACTCTTTTGTTGCAGCGTATAATTATAATAAACCAAAGTGGGTTTCCAATTCATGCGCCCCAAGTTTCCATGCGTAGACTCACATAGACGCTGACCATGCAAGACTTTCCACAATATGAAAAGTTGACCAGGAAACAAACATGGTAGAAACCCACCCAAGCTACATGCCCGCCAAGTTTCAAGTAAATCCAGCTGACTTTTTTTGAGAAGTGGAAAATGGGAATTGATGTCCGACAGACACCGACGAAGGACCATAAAGTAAGTTCAGCTGACTGACAAGTTAGCAGAAGATTTTTTTTTGTTTGTTTGCAAATTTTGTATGCGTATTACAAAATCGAATTATGGTTACCAATATACAAACTGTATATATATATATATATATATATATATATACCGTGCATTATACATATACCTGTTTTTGTCTTTCCAGTTAGCCCAAGACGGATGGTGTAAAATCGATTGCAGAGAACAAAAACATCATACTGACGTTTACCTGATTTTGGCGATAGATAGATTATTAACTGAATTTATAAGGTTTTATTGCTTTTTTACCCCTTATGGAATTGGATGCAATCGAGACAAAAAGATGCAGGATGCAAGGAACAGGTGTCTCTTGTCTACTGCCAGTGGTTTTTGTGTCTTTGCCTTCATCGCAAATTGATCGCTTACATAAAATAATAATACAGTAGTCTGAGCACTGACAAGTACGTGTTGACCAGTCAACCCACAAGTCGTTTTAATCAAAACATTGTGAATATCATGAAATTTTGGTTCGATGGAAACAGTATTATCTATTACGAGCTATATGTCGAATAAGTCGTCGAAAAGATTTGTATTATTACTCACAACGTTAACAGTTTTGAGTATTTTGCATTGGTCCTTAACTGTGTAGATCATTTTGGTTCAACGGTGATATATGGATAGAGCTTTGAGCAAAATCGTTGACCAACAGCAGAGGAAGAAGTTCAATTAATTGCGCACATGTATAGCTACCAAGCATTACGGGTAACCTGGTTTATACCGGCACTTAAACATATATGTCAATGGTAAACCAAACCTAGTGGACTAAATAATACACTTTAAGTACTAGGCGTCTGCAACGGGGCTTTGTAACTGGCTTTCTCTATACGCAAATTTAATTATATCATATGTGTTTGCCCTTTCTCAGCGAATATTATAATAAGATTTTTCCCCGGTATTATTAATACATTGCATTTTATGATAAATAACATGTCAAAGGTTTAGGTTTTTGAACGCATGCCAAATACACCGCCATCTGTTTGTGTTTTATTCGAATGAGATTGTTCGATAATATAACGGGGCTTAAGCGGAGACCCTTGTAAATGCAGTCGATAAATACATCACACGCAGGTGCGCCACGAGACTATCTGGCGAGATCAGTCCACCCCTGTGCAGGCTGGTGTACAGGGCTGCCTCGCTTGTCGCTGCAGTTCTCCGCATGCACCGATAAATTGCAGACGACATTTCTGAGACATGCAAAGATGGAGATTTTCTCTGCTTTTTGGACTCGCCGTAATTGTTGTTGTTGGCATAGTTTGGAACTCATGGGCTCTTAAGAAACAGGTAAAGCATGCAATATTTTAAGCTTGAATTAGGAGTTTAATTGTGTCTGACAATGTAGGATAAATATAATGCACAACACGGATAATATCTACTAACAGAGCCCTCTTAATTCCGGTTCAAACGTTGTGCGTTATATCGATCTTTGCTGTGTACGTAATACATAATATCCTGAATGCAAGGACGCCCAAAGGTAAGTGTGATAAACCAATGTCCCATTTCTCACTCCATGGAAACAATTTAAAGTTGCAAGTGGGTTATATCGCCAAGTCCGATTCAACTGAGATGTATTTTCCTGTGTGGAAACTCGGATATCGTGATGATTGATAAATACATATATATATATATATATATATATATATATATATATATATATATATATATATATATATATATATATATATATATATATATATATATATATATATATATATCATCATCATCATCATCATCACATATATATATATATATATATATATATATATATATATATATATATATATATATATATATATATACATCATCATCATCATCACACGTGTGTGTGGGTGGATGTGTGGGTGTAATTTTTAACGCACATTTGCAAATCAAATTTCGATGCAGCTTAAATATTTTTCTGACTGAACAAAGTGAGAGCAAAAATCCGTAAATGTAACTTGAATGCAGATAAATACGGAGACGAATTTTCAGTTCTTGTCAGTTCTTGTTTGTTTGAACCACCTATATTGCAATCAAACATTGGGCAGCAGGTTATGGGATTTGTGTCAATAGAGGAAATATGTTTTAATCCTGCAGAATAGGCTACATGTGTGGTAAAAGTTGAAATGAAGGTCGCACTTGGGAAAAAAAAACTACGCGTTTCCAGGCTAATGTTATGTTAAGTCCTGTACTTTCTGCTTAATGTCAAGTTGCATTCGACATGGAAACCTGTGAAAAATAGTTATTAATATTGTGATGGAACTTGAATGATGCTATTCTGAACTATGATCTACCTTTAGAAACTGCAAAATGCATAGACAATCGAGTATTACCTGGGTAGATTTCTTTGCTTAGAAATTCACTTCACGAACACCTGATTTAAACCTGATCCATGCAGCTTTAACAGCTAGGGTAACTCCACACTTTTCACTTAGACACTAAGTGACTTGATCACGCTCTCAATTGCGTTTGGTAATTGGCATATTAAGTCAGACGCTCGCTAAGACCTCGAAGAAATAATTTAAGAATGAAAATTCCGAAAGGAAGACGAGACAGAAGACATTTTAAATGGTGCTCTCCAGCGACTGACTTTCGGAAAAAAGGTCAAATTAAAAAAGAAGATTTGCTTCAAAGCAAATCTGTCTGTGTGCCTTGAAAAGTTGTAAATATTAAATGGTACAACTTTTGTCCGTTGGTACTTCACGTTCCATTCAGCTTGTGGCTGGATGAAATTTCAAGGTCGAAATGACCTTGACCTTTGACCTTTACACGTCACACGTAAATTGCCAAATGCACTGTGTTACGATACCCACAATTTAAGCCCAACATGAACCAAATCTAATGAAAATTGACCAGGTTATGGCAAGTAGAAACTTTCAAAGGGCCAAATGACCTTGACCTTTGCCCTTTAGAGGTCACATGTTCTTACAAAATGTGTAGTGTTGCAATTCCTACAATTTGAGTCCAACATGATTACAGTTGGATGAAAATTGGTCAAGTTATGGCTACATTAAACTTTCACAGGTCCAAACCACCTTGAATTTTGACCTTTAGAGGTCACATGTAAGTTTCAATAATGTACAGTGTTATGATGGCTACAATTTGAGCCCAACATGATCAAAATTGGATAAAAATTGACCAAGTAATGCCTAGAAAAAAGCCACAATCGAAAGTAGCCTTTGACTTTGAAATGACCTTTGACCTTGAGATGACCTCTACCTGAAGTGAAGGTTAACCTTTAAAATGATGTTTTGACCTAATATTGACCTTTGACCTTGACATGTGAAATACCCTTTGCAGGCTATGATCGAACTCCTATTCACTCAGAACCACATCGATTATAGTATAGAAGATATTGAAGATTTAAAACTTTAATTAGCTCCCATTTGCATAATTGTGAAAAGCATGACCTCCCACTATAAAAAGGCGAGACTTCATCTATAGAAGTTTAATTGTGCCTAGTTTGGAATTTTATGTATAATACTTGTCAAATGAAATGTCGGACAAATTAGCCTGTAAAGAAAGAAAGAATTCCTAGAAAAACAATTTGTCTGTGTTGGCACACAGACATAATAAGACAGTCTACACAATAGGCAGCACTCGTGCGCTTGGTTGTCAGTTTGGTGGAGGATATTGGTAAATTATCCAATCAATGACGTAGGCTGAGTCGACAAGTTTATTGTACTACAAGGCAGAAAGTGTGGTCCCGTGTGTGGATTTCAGACGGATCCTGTCGCAGAACCACTTAAAGGCACTGTTATAAACGCGACAGTAATAAAGTCAATATTTAGCCCACGTGAGTCAGGGGTGAAGATCATTGCAGAACTCGTCATAATAAGTATGTTTGTTATAACATTTAGATACACTGGGGGACTAATGTTATAGCCGTATCTTGTAATTGATACGAATCTCCAGTTTGACAATTAACCCTTCCTCCATTGAATTAAGACTGAGTCCACAGCTTGCCTTGGCATGGGATTGGTGGTCGTCGCTCAAGCAACACCAAGGCAAGCTTTTGACATTTGGAATGTTATCTTGATAAGTATCGTATTCATAATTGGAATCCAAATAGTTTTCCATCACTTTTTAACTTAGCCGGACACAATGAAACTGACGATATTTGATGACTAGCCAGTCTTGGGCGGTTAGTTGGATAATGGGTTTGATGGAGGCAGTATTACATGAATACACGGTCCCCTCATTATTTTACTTCCATAAATTTGCCGTCCAGGTGTTTGATGCCTTCAGGAATTCCCAACTCACTGTAAGAACACTACATCCGCAGCTATTCAATTGATTATTATTTTTCGCCCAGGTAATGAATGGTACAGTTCTTGGAAAGATTATTTTAATAATCACTTATAAATCATACTTTCACAAATTTAGAGTTCAGCTCTATGGTGCCTCAGGGATTTTATTAGCTGGCTGCAAAACCGTCGTCTTCCTCACATGTTTTTTTTCCTCCCGCAGCTTTAGAGCTGAAGTCATAGTAAACACAATTCACGTGTGTTTTCAAGACTTTTGCTATTCTCAAAAAGTGTAACAGCCACAAATACATCAGGTCAATTAACGGATATTTTCCGCTTGCCTGCCTTCCTTGAAAGAATCGGCTTTTGCCAAGGCACAAGAGTATTAAGCTGCATTTGTACGGCTGCCTGTTGGGTCTACACTGCTGACCTTTACTGTGAGCAAACGACTCAGATCAGAAATGTATGTTTGCACAGGAATATGGACCCGGCTGTGGTGTACATAACTTTCAAAACATCGTGGATTAAGTTCACAGCTGGTGCAGAGACAAGTCTTCATCTTTGTTAGATTATGACTTGTCTGTAAAGCTTACAAAGTACCCGGCTATTTTTTCTCGCGAGTTCGGGTAAGATTCGCGCAGGTTTTTGGTGGATGAAAATAACAACTTAGCCCGGTCTGTTCCGGAGAAGTAATCCTTTCGTTTTGTTTGTCGTATGACACATTGCTTTAGTGGCGTCGCAGCACCGCGGTTCACGCTACTGTTAACAGCTGATCTCGCCAAAGTAAACGCCCGCATTTCTCACTGTTGCATCGCGTCTGCTGGGTGATAGGTCGACCTCCCCGGAAATATTTCCTCCAAGTGTGTTTCAGCAAATCAGACGTGGAAGTGTTTGTAGCATTATGTGGGTGATAAGAAAAGACCTGCATAAATCTCCTCTAAAAGTTCGTGTGAGTGGGTCTTCTTAACCGTTTTTTAACTTTTCTTTTGCTTGTATATTTTTGCCCGTTTATCAACGACAAACAAGTACTTTGATACATCAAAAGTACACTAGTAATGTGTAGGTTTGTGACGAACAAAACACCCTTTGTGTCTGCGAAATGTATTTCATATGAAAATCAGGGAGAATTAGCATAAAATTTTATGTGTCAAAATGTTTTAATCAAAAGTACCCTTGGGTGTGTTTCGGTTAACTTTTTCTTTAATGAATGCTTTTTTAAAAAAATTATATTCATATTTGTTTCCAAAGGAGACGGCATTTGACCTAAGGAGACGGTATTTGATACAAATGCATATTTGTGCAAACGATTGTATAAAGCACTTCTGTCATGTAGATTAAATTTCTATGAATATATTTTTAGTTTAGGTCAAGTTGCTTAGTTCTGTCTGTGAAAAAATAAAGAGATTTACTTCTGCTGCCTTGTGAAACAAATACAACGTAAATAGATGCTCAGTGTACAAAAGTATGTGCCACACTTCATGAACAAACAGGCCTCGGCTCATTTCAAACAGAGCAGTTAGATTTAGCTGAAACTGCATCGTGAAAATTCTGCCCCTGGAGCGATTTGAAGATCAATAATGTTACAGTACGGATATGTATAATTGTATCCTCCTGTAATACATAAACTATGATTCTCCGTCAAGTGGAACAACTGGAGTGTTAGTTTTCATTAATATTGAAATTAGTTTTGTGCTTTAATCCACGGAAGTCGTGTCGGAGTTGAAAGAGATGTACATGCGCTGTTCACAACCTGGAAGTGTCATGTTACATTATGATACTCGAAAATAGAAATTCAGCATTTTTGTTTAAAAAAACCCTGACTTTGTTAGTTCAGATAAGCAGCGGACGTGCAAGGGTAGCTTAACATTATTGAGAAAGGAAAATGATCAACGTACCTGTATCTTCCCTTAACGTTTTCCTTGCCAAATACAACTAAAGTCGAAGTACTGAAGATGGTCTGCTCCAAATTATCAAATGGATACTTTGCCAAAAGAAAGGTCTTTCATTCAAGTTCCAGCATGCTTAGAGTACCATAGAATATAATAGTCTAGATCAACAGCTTTCCTCGGCGCCGAGAAAAACTGATGACTCAGTCAAAAACTTTGTACTGAAAATAGTTAGTGTTAATTTCAAGACTGGGTGAACAGTTGTCCTGGGGATTCATATCGCCCAAAATGTACCGAAGAAAGCCGTTGACTTTAATTATGTGTTCTGCCCATTTACACATGGTCAAAGACTTACGTTTCCTCCAAATTGGTACACCAGTACTTCATAAAGTAAGATGCAGCAGCTAAGGAAAATTACGATGCATGGCAACAAGGGGCAGGTGAGATATGTCCGCGAACACGGGCGTTCTCAAATCCTCTTGCTGTTCGTTTGTTCGCTGTCATTGTGTGGCGTGTGGATTAGTTCCATTGCAGCTCACTTGGTGGCATACAATCATGAGTAACTGTATCGCTTGTGCTTCGGGCGGTAAGAGACCTGTATCGAGGTTGTACTTACATGATCTGGTGTCGAATGTGGCGCTTACGAAAAGAAGCTTTTAAGCGCTTGGAATCCATGTCATTATTGGCGTTCTATTTGAATACGACAAACATATATGTATACCGGCTGTTCTGATTACTGCTGAAAAAATGAACACGACAAAATAAAATCAGGTGCTTCTTGATATAATACAAAAAATCCGTCATGCTTATCCAGTACGCGTTTGTCGGTGGCATTGGATACTTGTGGAGCTGTTTTAGGGTCCTTGATTAAAAGCCGCATTTTGGTCCTTGCAGGGTTAGTCAGTCATTTAAGGGGGGGGGGGGGAGGATCACGAAGAATGGAGAGGTGGGAGTAGTGGAAACCCATAAGGGAGGCAAGGAGGACAAAATTGAAATCATTAATATGATTTGCATTCTTTTGGATACACGTAAGTGACACGCTGTGGGGCAGCACTTTGTGTAGGGGATACTTTGATCTCTTTAACTGGAGGAAGGAAAAGATTTCAGATGCCCAAACACGCATTGACAAAAATGACTTAAACATTGGAGACATGAAAACCATAATCTATTAGCGATTTAAAAAAAAAAAGAAGTTCTGCAGAAGATGCCAGGATCCAAAATTTCAGAAATCACTTTTTTTCTGGGCGCAACCAAAAGCTAGTCTAATCTACAACTTTGCTTATCTGACACGGGCAAACCAAAGCATTAAGTGAAAATCTCTGATTAAAAAAAAATGATGCAATGACAATAATGTTTAAAGAATGAATGTATTTGTCATACCCGTGTTGATATGGCACTCACACATAACTACCTCAATTGAACCATTCTTTTTATAAGAATGGGGATTTGGTCGAGTGGACATGGCAAACTTGTGAAACATACCCAAATCTTTACTTAATCTTTCACACTTTTAGCACCGCGAGTCTCTCTCTGTTGGTATCCATTCATTCTCGAGACACTTGTGTTACGTGCATTTTAATGTTTATAATATTGTAAGAGTGTTGCAAAGATATTTGGCTGTAAGCTGCTGGTGCCTGTTAGCAGAGCACAGAAACTGATGATCATTTTCTTGCTTTGTTTTACTTCACTTTTGCCTAACCTTGTTAGCTGCGCCTACAAAACTGCCCGGCCAGTTGTGCTCTTTTACTTGTTCAGATCTAACTCTATTGTGCCGTCAAACTGAACAATGCCACACAGATACTGATAGGTCACTCTGCAAACACGGTAATATTAGTTTCTTTTGGCCTCTCAATATGGCATGGCAACAGATGCATGCAATTTTTCGCCTACAAAAATTCTAATAAAGATCAAACTATTTGACCATTGCGTTTCAATCGTCTCTAAATACTAACAGCTAAGCAAAACCATGGACTGGGAAGGCGTTCAAAGGAAACAAAGGTGGAACTGACGATGTATGTCGTATTGAACTGGACATTTTGTGAAGGCCACTATCTTGTACTTAATAGATAATTAACGCACTTCTTTTTTATGGTGTCAATAAAAATAGTTTTTCTATTTTATTTTGGACTCTGCAAAGTTGTAAGGAGAGCCCTTCATATAGCAACACCTTTGATGTTTGCATGATTTGCCATCTGGTATTTAGGTTTGATCGCTTCCAAGTCAAGACCGCCAAACCAAGACATATGAAAAACCGTCTTCACATATGAATATTTGTCCATTTTTCTTCATTTTAGTTAATTGTGATTTCTCCAAGGCCCCCCATACTGTTAAACACCACATACTATCTGAAAAATTGTTGTTATTCATGACATAGATGCAACGGCTCTTGGTCGGTTTAAAAAGTATTTTTATGACAGAACTCAATATGTACAGTGTTCCAGTGTAAAATCAAACATCTTTACCGTAAATTGTGGTCTACTCAACTTTTCCAGTTTGGGGTCATTGTTATTGCTACTTTTCATTAATGTTTTGTTTTTTTTTTTTTTTGGTCGGCGATACAAGTCTGTATTTCTTCAGTGATAGAAGTGTCAATCTAAATTCTTAAAGGTCAACAGCTTTTGCAGATGTTATCAGACGGTTTTACAGTAACAGGTCATTAGTTGACAAAGAGACAACCAATTTTATGATTTTTCGTAAGAAGAAAACTGGTGCCAGTAATTTTAGATAGAGATTAATATATAATATTTACAAATAACTGTAAGAGAAAAAAATGTATAGTTTTGACAAGGGTTGGAATTGAAAATCGAACATATTGCAAATTTTCAAAAAGGTCAGTAAAATTATATATACATATATATATATATATATATATATATATATATATATATATATATATATATATATATATATATATATATATATATATATATATATATGTTAAAATAATTTTTTCAGTACACATGTTTTAGTCTTATTATACCCTAGTTTATCCATGTTTTCTGCATTGTTATACTACTTAGGCCCTCAGATGCCCAACTGCACCAGCGAACCTGCTCGTAACATTACAGAAAAAGATTATCAGAAAATCACATTTTGTAGTTTTAAGCGCCACACTGATGCATTGTTTACAAAGTTTAAAGCCACAAAGTTCCATTACTTTATAGATATGCGTATTACGGTACTTTGTATATATAGTCAAATATCATCTTGTACCAAATATAATAACAAATGTATTTACCTAAGTCTAATACATACAATTTCCATACCGCACAAGTGCAAATGTCATTATCGCACACATACAGGCATTTTGTTTTCGTTTGAAAAATATCTACTTTGCGGCACTCCTCATTTTTGATTTGTTTAGTGTGGCAATTTGTGAAATTGACTTATAAGGTTCCGTATCACGGGACTAAGTACTTGTCACAATGCCTGTAACATCAAAGTTTACTGCTGTAGCACAGGCAGTCTGAGTTTCCTATTTTAGGTGTATGAATAATTGTGATGATGATGATGATGATGATGATGATGATGATGATGATGATGATGATGATGATGATGATGATGATGATGATGATGATGATGATGATAAGGTAATAAACCCCAAAGGCCGTGGAAATATCACATACAAAGACAGAGTGGATCACATACAACATAAGAAGTTGTGCATTAGTTACGAAACATTATCACATCAGAAAATAATAATTTTACAGAGACAAATATTGCAGTCACAAATACATGTAATAAAATCACAGTAGACATAAATCCAGGGCCTGGCGGAAGATAAGTGTTATTACGCTGAGCCAGTGACCCCGGTTAAAGAATTTATCAATCAATCAATCAATCAATCAATCAATCAATCAAAATAATGCAATCATAGTGGGATATACTCTGCTGAAGAGGAGTGAAAGCAGTTTCTGAGTGTAACAAATTAATTACATGGTACATTTGTGCGTACACATAAGTAAATCCCTCGGTCACATGCAAAACATTTAATTGTTTTTCTTATGGCTAATGCACTTAGGGTTACAAGTTGTAACAACAAACGCTTATTTTTTCACAACTAGTCGCAAAAAATGAAAAATTAAACATTCTCCAAATAAATATTGTTTGCCATATTATAAGCAGTGATATCATACTTTACTCATTCCCTTACGCTTGAAGTTGCCACGTACGGCATGGTCAAGTGTGCCTTTTGGTAAGTTTCCTTTATTGCCTTTGGAAAGTCTTCCTCACCCACTCTCCACCCACCCACCCCCAAATACATAAAAAATGCAGGCGTGTACAGGGGTGCAAATTTTAGTTGATAATGCATGCAAGGACTTCTCACCTTGTGGCAGAGTTTTTCAGGAAAGTTTGAAAACCAAGTTATATTCTACGATTTAAAATCACGGAAGATTTTTAAAAAATACTAAGAATAACACACCACAGTCATAAATGTGGCAAGTAATTTAGACCTGATCAGGTTGAGCAAGTTTAAGTGAGGACAGTATATGGGACTTTATTTCGTCATATGAGCTACCCATTTCGACACAAGTAATCACCATCAGTTAAAAAACGTAAACAAACAAAGCGATTCGCAGTTGCCTTGTGATTGCATATTCAATCGCTTTGCTAACTGGGAGTAGGCAGACTGGAGTATCGAAAATGGGGTCAAAGATTCATTTTGGTGCTGCCGTCTGTGGTCGTAAATGGCGACGTTAACATTGCAAAACAGGGGGTCATTCAGTTTTAAACAAAAATGCCTCGAAACATGAGCATCGAAAAGCATGTTTGCAATCTACTGTACCTGAAAGGACAAAGAATACAGGCAATAGAAATCCAAAGACATTCAGCTGTAATCATAAATGACAGAGGTCCAAGGCACGGTCACATTGATTCTATTTACATCTCAGCTACAAAACGTGTGGACTGCTTGAAAAGATTCTGTACTGTGGGCAGAAAATACAAGAAAAACTGTTCATGTCACACATTTGACCCTTAATGAGATATGCTGATATCCTGTGGCACAACGGCTCTACGGACTGGTGATATCGTCTTCAAGTTGTCCGATCAGGGGCAGCCACAATAGTGACAGGTGCGAGTAAATATGCCTGAAGGAACCAAATGCTTCAGTCTTACAGGAAAACACTGGCTTATATGTCCAAAATACTTTTGTCATCAAAAACCGTTTCCTAGCGGAGTCATATACCTTAAGAAATTAAGTCGAGTACAGTGTTTTTTAAGAGAGAAATATACAACACACTAGTTACTACTTTTGAGGTAATAACTGAAATGTTGCTGTTTATTTATTTTATTTATTTATTTATTTATTTATTTATTTATTTGTTTCATTGTTTGTTTGTTTATTTATTTATTTATTTATTTATTTATTTATTTATTTATTTATGGAGGGGACGCTATTCTTTTGTTTGGCGATGGAAATTATACGCTTATTTTCAATTCATCATCAAAATAAAACGATTTTAAATAATTCAATACTCACCGGCCATGAGCTCTTTACTGAATTACACATATTTAATTTAAACTAGATTGCCCAATAGTGCCACACAGTACTAATAAAACTAGTTCTCCAAAAAACCAAAAAGACAATACTGTAACATATATGGTACTCAAGATACAATACAAATACAAAAATAAGGCGAAGACTACTCATGTTGAAGGATAAAAAATAATGAGAATATGCTGGTAAATGTACCTGTACTTCCAACTCCATCTTCCGTAAAATAAGTAAACACAAAATAGTATTTCAAATGAACTGAGATGATTAAGTTAAAGATGAAAATTGTAAGGACAGAGCAACTGAATGTGACATATATTTGGAAATTGATCACCATGATCAAAATAATTCGCTAAGAGGTCAGCAGACAGAAAAATGTTTCTCAGTTTATTTTTGAACCACTCAAACATGCTGCTCACGAGGACCAAGTGCTGAAGCATTTCAGAGTTGTATAGAAGGTGCGAGAAAGGAGCCTCCAAGGCGCCTGGTTTTAAATCTTACTTTTCTTAAATTGAAATGGTTATGTGTCATTGAGTTCCTGAAGTTGCTAGGAACTAGGTCAGATAAATAGGAAGGAACATGTTTATCGACCATTTTATAAAACAGAATAAGATATAAGTATATCCTACTGGTAGGATATACTTATATCATAATGTAATTATCAGAGCAATAAAATTAATTATAATAATAACTATTATTATTATTATTATTATTATTATCATTATTATTATTATTATTATTATTATTATTATTATTAAGATCATCATCATCATCATCATCCTTTTGTCACACTACAATGAACAATTGTTGTTTTATTTCTCATAGGGTCCGAAACAAGTTCTGAGTAGTTTCCCGCGGAAGACCCTTTAATTTATTTGGACTAATACTGTCTATGTCAATATTCTACAGAAGAACGTGTGCAGGTTAGACAGTAACAGGTTAACTTGTGGAGTGTAAAGAGTCCAGACTGCGGAATAGGGTAATGACTACTAGGAAGGGGTTCTGGACGAAAAGTCACAAGTACAATGTTGATTTACCATGTATGTATTTGTTGGTTTGATATTTGTAAAGTATGTGAACATATGCATCATTTACAGCAATTGTTAGGCTTACTTAATGCCTGTTAGCTGATCAGGACAATCCATTAATGTCACAGTCTTGATTTATTTATTTAAGTGGGTACTTTAAATCCACAGAATATGTATATCTATTCCATGCCTTAGCGTTCTTTAAAACTGCTTATGGATGGTGCTTCCCAACTTCATTTGACAAGATGTTCCAAGTATCCACAACCCTGAAACTAAAGAAATGTTGTCAATTTACACGTTTACAACACTTTTTTTTATTTGAGCACACACACACACACATATGTGTGTGTGCGTGTGTGTGTATTCATTGTCTGTGTCCTTGGTATGTGTGGAATATGCAAAATGTATACATATCATAGGAGCGAAGTAAAATTTCGCGCTATCACGTATTCGCTAATCCATTTCCCTTGGAAATAAGACATGTTTAAACTACGGCATTAGTGTCCGGATTGTCAGTGTGATTTTTCATTTCCTGACGAACAGTGAGTAAATATTTGCCCTCTTAAGCGATAAGCTGTGTAGATGTACCGGTGAATGACGGTCTCCGCTCTCGTTTGGTGGGCTCCGCCCAGGGGCTCACCCAGTCGGCACAGCACCATCTGTGTTATCGGGTATGAAAAGGCTTATTATTCAGATATACATTCGGGCCTGTGGGCATAGACTTCGCCGCGAGAAGTGCATGATGTATATAAGTATGCCAATACACGACATCGTTCCTACTGGTGTGTTTAAAGCTCATGGGGAAGTCGGCGAGACGTCCACGAACAGAAAAACCATTTGTGCTTTGATCCTGAATATTAAAGATGCCAGTCCACATTAATGTCTTCTTTATTTTGAAGGCCAGAGAATCAGTATACAGTAGGCTCAACTGATATATGAGTTGCTAAAATTTGGGTTGAAACACCAAAACCTTGGAAATAAAATGAAATGTAATTACAGCTTTTTAATTAATTTACGTGAATGATGAATTTTTACTTCCGGTAAAAGATAGAAATTGATGTAAATAACTACACGCAGCTACAAATGCTTTCAGAATTACTTTTAATGCCAGACATTTATTTGGTAACTTTATGTCAGTTAATCACGAAGAGATTGGTACTCTTGTTTGGCAAGACAGGGTTAGTTGAATACTAAAAAGTGTATATAATAATGATGATGATGACGGTGATAACTGTTCTTCTTATTCGTAGTAGTAAAGCTATTCAGCGAGATTTCACTGTAAAAGATTTCAAGCAAACTTTAAATGATAACCCAATCAAGGATGACAGACACCTATAGATTAAGAGGATCTGACACTGAGTTAATAGTGATCCCTAGCTGTGAGTCAGTGATAAATAAAATGGAAAATTCTGTCACCGAGTCTTATCTATAGAGGCATATAATTACATGCATGTATCTGTCTTCTGAACTTCAACATGCTTACCACATTTCCTAATCACAGAATTAACATGTGATTATTTCAGGGATTCCGCAAAAATGTGTTTCATTTCAATTTAGCGGCAAGTGAAATATGATATTCAGTGGCTTCCTGTATATCTCATTTAGTGTTCAACTAAACAAATACTTCAGTGGTTGCAGTACATCCTTTTGCCCACACAACATCAATCCCCTCACGCTTGAGACATTACCCTACTGGTTTGTTAATCAATTGGCATGCTATATACAATTCAGTCCGGCCCACATGCTTGTGTATGGTCACATGGGCACTCCCGATGCCAAACCGAGGCCCTGGATAGAGCCCCTACCACCAGATTGACCCAGAAACACACATGTGGGCCTGACTGTACCTCCGTTGAACCATTTTTTCAAGAATAGGGATTTGGTCGAATGGATATGTGCGTTTCCCATTTCAGCTAGGCGACTGGTGCCAAAGATCGCAGGTTCGAGTATCGCTCGTTAAGAACATAAAAAAGTCTATGGGTATTTAACATGACATATAAGTAGTAAAAGTTTTGTCACTTGGCAGTCTGCAGTCCACAGAAATCATGCTGGCGTTACGGATTATCTTATCGTTTCAAGCTTCAGCTCAACTTCATTGACAGGAAGTGTTTGTGGATGAAAAGACACAAATACAATTGAGTTAAGGCATATACATGCCAATTACCGTTTCCTTTGCAAGGTTAAGGAAAAAGTGTCTTCCATTCAGGTTAGGCTAGGACGCACCGACAAATATGGGGGCGGGGGCCTTTACTGGCATCGATATTTGCTGTCATCTCCATGCCTACATTTCCCTGCAATGTCTCACTTGGCGTATTAAAGCATTGAAGTTGTGGTAGCATACAGATTAAGCAAACTCATAGAGTGCGTTTACTTCTACTTACCCCTTTCTGCCCCAAATTGAATGTAGTGAAAACATGTTTCGGCGACGCTATGAGAACCAAGGTGGTCGTGATTTTTGCTTGTTTTTGTATGAACATTTGTCTGTTTAAAGGTTTCCGTATGGGCCTTCCATCTGTATCCAAAACACATACCCTGCCTTGAAAGTATGACGATAGTATATTGAATTTTGGAAGGGGAAAGTGTTCACAAATGGAGCGTAACTCTTGTCTGCATCGATTATACTTGTGGGATGAGTTCCGTTCCAGCACTAATGATACATGCCTCTGGGTGTCAGTGTTGAACAGTTTATTCATCAACATCCGCTTTATGGTAAAAGGCTAAATGTATAAGCAAACGGCTGATATTTCTTGGCTTAGAACTCATCCAGTTAAGCCCTGGTTATCTTAGATTAATCAAGCCGGCTGTATTTGAATAAAGACGTTTCGGTGCAGTTGTTCGGAAAATTTGTGTTGAAGTTATCCCCTCGACCGTGGGCGTCAAAGTCAAAGATGGGATACACATGTAAATCATTTTGCGTAAGAAAGCACATATGGCTTTACATGTTTCGTCAAAAGAGAAAATTTTTCTCTCCCATTATCATTTGTTTGGACAGGCTTGAAATTTTGTACTGCATCTATTGCGCTATAATTTTGCTGTGCTCAGACTAAATTGTTTTTGCAATTTTTGGAAGAGTGTCAACCTTTTGTGCGAGACATGAGTAATTCCTTTTAAATCATATGGTCCATAGAAATTTCTTAAAAAGAAATAAAAAAGAAAAAAAAAAAACAGATCGATTCAGTACACCGTCATATAACATTATATATTCCAGTCTGTTGATTTGTTCTCAAAACCCAAATTAAAAAATGCAGCTACAATGATCTCTGGCTAACAGGTCATAAAATTCCTTTGCGTAAAGTTCTAATATCATCATCATCATCATCATCATCATCATCATCATCATCATCATCATCATCATCATCATCATCATCATCATCATCATCATCATCATCATCTGGAGAGGAGTTCATATAAGTGCTTTGCATTTTTTTCTTCAATCCTTTTTTACTTGGTGAAATAAAATATGTTTAAGCCAACTATTATTAACATGTTTCATTTTATGTTTTTGTTGACCTAAATTTGAAATGTCAACACATTTCATTTCCAAAGAAAATAGATTGGAAAACAAGTGAAAACACCTATACATACTCCTCTCCATGTTACGTATGCAAATCACATACACCAGATGGCAGACAATAAATATATGCACAACCATGTACATAAAAATACTGTTAAGATTTGAATGATATGAGCTCTGGGTAGGGTAATGTTGTATAGTTTAGAATCTTTTGGTCTCATTAATGAATTTTTAACATACTTCAAGTGTATCTTTGTTGACGGTAAAAGTGTGATTTTGATCGCAACACAAGAGAATGTCAGTTGTTATGTTTAAGTTGGTAAAGTGGACAGTAATTTTCTTTGCTGAATAGTGTACAATGAACAATCAAGTAAAAATGCTCTGTGGTTTCTCTTTTGTGGCCTCAAGAACTTGTGGTATTGTCAACAAGGTTATGTCTATACAAATGATGATCAAGAGAACTTGGTACGGTGCGTAGCCTAGCATGTAATATTTGTCCCCATCGGGAGCCGCAAAAGTGGGTGCTTCATGTCCTGTATTATTTAACTTTCTCTTAAACTAACTGAAAGTTGGCGCAGCTTTAATTTCACAAGACTATGAGTTCCGCATAGATGCGGTTGAAGAGAAAAAGGAGTCGTTTCTTAAGTTGGTTCTAAAGGTAATAAGTGGGATATCATTTTCATTTCAAAGGTTATGTCCTGATGATTTTGCAGGTGGAATCGGCTTGAAGGTAGGGATGGGCAAGTCCATTTAATATTTTGTACATATGAACCAGTAATTGAAAATAAAGGAGAGCTGTTTAGAAAAGGCAGTTGCCTTAAGAAGTCTGTTATTGCTACCATCACGACCATTCGCTTTGTTAATATCTAACGACAACAGAATATCTTTAATATTTTCTTCACTAACAGTAATTTCAGAGAGACGGGTTTCGATCACGTGGGTGAGATCGGGTAGGGATACGTCATGATCATTTACTTTACAGAGAGACAAGTAAAGCGTTCATTAAATGTATGAGCTTTTTCCACACTGTCAGATACCACTGAATTTCCTTCAATAAGTGGAGGATAAGCAGAGGAAGTACATACGGAATAGCAGGGAAGCTGCTTTACAAGCACCTACCATAGTTTAGAATTGGTGTTCTCATCATCTTCAATATTATTCACCAGCTTTTCTGCGTATTCCCTTTTAGCAAATATTCACCTGATTTTCGAATCTGCTTGTAACGTGTCCAAAGTTCTGGGGTTTTTTTTTTTTTGTTTTGTTTTTTTTTACATTTGGTTTTGCGATGGACACGACTTTTGCATATTTTCCGCCTAAATGCAGATGTGAGCCAAGGTGGATTGTTGGCTCGAACAGTAATTAGTTTTAATGGAACAAAGACATTTACAATTTTGAATAATTTCAATGTCCTTTTCCCACAAGACTATTTGTATTAGCACAAGACTCAAAAAGCGAGGTCCAATCAATAGCACCAAGGTTTCCGTTTAAACCTTCAAAATTACGAACCTCATAACACCACAATTTTCTTTGTACGCTTTCTTGACCTTGATTTAAAAGTTTAGAAGAGAGTATACGGCACGATGATCACTATAATCAACGATAATATCCCTGGTGTTGACACAAAGTTCGGGGTTGAAGTGGCTATAATGTCCAAACAGGTACACGATGTTATGGTTACACGTGAGGGTTTTGAATAGAGCTTAGTTAAAGCATCTAGTAGTCCCTCTAACTTTGTACTGTGACCTTTGCAACTGGTCATCATTAAAGTTACCAGTAACAAATGTATGTTCAATATGAGATTCTTTCACCAGCTCTAATAACAAATCAAGTTTTTCCCATAACAACTAGTTATCGGTGTGGGGGGGGGGGGGAACCATCCCCAATATGTGTTTGCGATTATCAAATATAAATTCAACCCAGAGACATTCGATGTCAGGTAATCCTAAGTCCTCATGCCTTTTCATTACGATGTTATTTGAGACATATATACATACATCATCTCGACGGCCGCCCTGACGGTCACATCTGAGCAGTCGCTGAATACCTTCTTAAAGTATATCGCCAGATGACATGCTATCATTTAGCTATGATTCTGTAATTGCAACATAATTATGGTCTCCTATCGAATTCTAAATTTGATATATTGATTTCAATATTGGTATTGGTGATCCTAGGCCAGTGGTACCTATCGAACATTGTAAAATAGAAGTATCTATTAAGGTTTTTTTTTTGGGGGGGGGGGGGGTGTTGTTACTTTTGACCTTGAGTGACCTGGTTAACTGATATATTGGCTTACATCTTAATAATAGTACCAATCGGGAAACGGTAATGCAGTGCAGGTAAAGTCTGCTCCTGCAGAAGGCAGAATGAGCAGATTCCTGTCAGCAGATCAAGATCATCGTGGTTTCTTTGAGTAACTTCATAGGTATCCCCAACTCTAGATTGATCTCTTGTTTAATGTGTCTTAATTTTCAAGCAGATTTATTGCAATACCTACTTGTTTGATACTCCATGAAAACATATTGTATGCAGTAATGCTCACGTACTTACATTCTTTTATTTTTTATTCAATTAGATATTCACAAATGTCCAGCTGATCGGGATGGCAAATATGACTATTATACGTCGAAGATTGTTCCAGAAATCGTGGGTTACAACTCATCTTTTTGCAGCTGATCCAAAAGACAGACCGGTACACAGCAACCCTGGAGATATGACAGTGACACATTCTGCAATGTCCCAGGTTCTACAGGACGAAATCACTGTTGTGACAGCCTATTTTGACTTGGGAATGTTTAGGAAAGGAGAAGGATCAATGATATATAAACCTGATATGTATCGCCGATGGATGAAGGTTTTCATGAAAATACAAAATCCAGTTGTTGCCTTCTTTGAAACAGAAAAGGATCTTGAACTGTTTACCAGGTTAAGAGCAGATATTTCTAGTCGAATGACTAGGGTGGAAAAGGTTACTCGAGGAAAATTATGGGCTTTTAGTTTGGAAAGCTCAATCAAACGGATATTTGCACAAAAGGGTTATCCAAAATATCATCCTAATACTGTCATAGCTGAATATTCTTGTGCCATGCATGCCAAATATGAACTTATGTCAAAGGTTGTGAAAGAAAACCCGTTTCACACTAAATATTTTTCTTGGGTGGATGTCGGGCTATTCCGTGAGTTAAGTCCCTCTTATCCAAACTTTAAACTGTTATTACCACCCAATTTTGATGTCTCCAAAGTTGCGTACACAGAAGTATATCCGTTCCAGAATTTAAGTGTGAAGGATATCGTATACGAAAATCAGGTTTGGGTATGTGGGTGTTTCTTTTTGGGAGGAATATCTGTGATGCGAAACTGGACACGGGAATATATTAATTTTACAATGAGGTATATAAAACTTAACATGATGAACACCGATCAGCAAGTTATATATGCTATGTTTGCAGATCACAAGAAGCCTTCAGTCCAAATTCAGACCTACAGAAGTGATGGGAGATATAATCCTTGGTTTTATTTAGGGTATCTTTGTAAAGAAAACTATACAAAGTCATCATCTAGGTAATCTTGAAATCAGAATAGCTGAATTACGTGTCCGGACTTATATGTTTCCAACAATTAAAAGACATAAAAAGAACGTAATAATTCTGGTTAAATGCTTCTTGTATATATCTTGTAATAGAATTGCAGGTTATTACCAGTGCGTGTGTGTGTGTGTGTGTGTGTGTGTGTGTGTGTTAGTGTGTGTGTGTGTGTGTGTGGGTGTGGGTGTGGGTGTGGGTGTGTGTGTGTTGCATATGGATCCAACATCTGCTACTGGCTGAATGCTCACAATCTCAGAAAAAGTATTCGGAGGCAGGAGGTATTTTTTGGTAATCTATATATATGTCTCTTTTGGTGTTTGAAAAGATTACATACAACTTTTGATATCCATAGACTGTTAAATGTTACAACGACTGGGTGTACAAAATTGATCCAGGGTTTGCACCTTGAGATATTGGTTAGACATGAAATAGACTGAACGCCAGTGCAATTGCACTTAGTGGACAACTATCAAACTGGTGCAGAAAATTTGTTATTGGTAGAAAAGAAGACTTTGCTTTTTTTTTAAAACGACTCGGGAACAAGTGCCTGCGCATTAAGATTACATGCAACGTTTTTTCAACACTTTATTCTTCGTGCTTCATACCGTTTTCTTGTTTGATGCGTGCCTGGAAGTTAGATGCCCATGAAGATCTCTTTGGAGTCAAAGGTGTTATTATTATTATTATTATTATTATTATTATTATTATTATTATTATTATTATTATTATTATTATTATTATTATTATTATTATTATTATTAATAATAATAATAATAATAATAATACCATCATCATCATTATAATTATTTTTATTATTATTATAACATTAGGACTACTATTAATGCTACTACTACCAATATCATTAAAACTAATGGATGAAAGAAAACATCTGCGAATAGAAGAATCAAGGAAACAATGAACAAACGAACGGAAAAAATGATTTTTTTTGGCGATATTAATTTTGTGGGGACTCCTTGAGCACACTCAAACAATATTTCAACATTATTGAGAAAGGTAATCGGGAAAAAACTTGCATCTTGAAAATTATGGACCTTGGTTTGAGAAATTAGGAATATACTGTGATTTGTTAGCACTTTCGTCATATACTTGACATTGTCAAAAGTCGGAATAGTATCAATGGTGTGCATTTGTGTAAACACGCACGCATATCATTTTTCCAAAGACGGCATATCATCTAATCAAAAGTCGGAATAGTATCAATTGTGTGCATTTGTGTAAACAAGCACGCATACTATTTTGCCAAAGACGGCATATAGTCAGGGAAATATGTGAAAAAAAGGCCAAGATGTTCACTTCCGGCAGAAAGCATAGAAGTTTGTCTACAGGGGTTTTAAGATATGCCACTTTCAAATCTAGGTGGAGGCAAGCGATACAAAGACTCCTTCATCCTCAAATTCAAGATGGCCGCCAAGATGGCTCCCAAAAAACTAAGTTTTCAATATCTTTGCTTGAGTTTGGCCTACCATATAAAATACATCATCAAAACCTATGTTTTTAGGGTAACGATTTCATAATTCTGCATTTTGAACACACAGAAACAAAATCTGATGCTGTAATACCAAATTGCCACCAAGATGGCGGCCGAAAATTCATTTTTCGATATCTTTGCTTGTGTTTGGCTTATCCTATAAAATAAATCATCAAAACCTATGTTTTTCAGGGTAAAATTTTCATATTTGTGCATTTTGAACACACAGGAACAAAATTTGACAAATTTGATGCTGTAATTCAAAATGGCCGCCAAGATGGCAGCCGCATACTGATTTCTCAATATCTTTGCTTGTGTTTGGTTTACAGCATAAAGTAAATCACCTGAACCCAAGTTTTTGAGGGAAACGAATTCATATTTGTGCATTTGAACCCACAGTAACAAAATATGATGCTGATACTGAAGATGGCCACCAATATGACAGCCACAAACTGATTTCCCAATATCTTTGCTTCTGTTTGGCTTATCAAATGAACATCATTTTGCTTTGTGCAGTTTTGAAAAGAAATTGATGACAACAAGGTCACGACTGTGCATGGAGACAAACCATTATATATTTTGTACATACATTGAGAATTACAAAGCATAGAGTAGAGATAATTAGGAGGAGGCTTGCTGACATAGATTCCATAATGGCCACTAATGTTTGAAATCAGATATACAGTTTCATTGTTTCATACATGGACATTATGAAATTGTCCCATTTCAAATAGTGTTGCAAGATATCTAACCTTGAAATTGTTCTGGGACAGGTTATGTTCATGCAGAAACATAATCCTGCATTCAGGCACAAAAAAAACACTTCAATAGTTAGTAATGAGATACAGTCAAAACAAAAGAACAATAGGTCAAAAATTGTTGTGGTCTCAGATGTGATTAGGTGCACTAGAATAGTGCTTCATGTAGCAGTTTGGTATGGTATCTAACTGTTCATGAATTTGGTCATGCGGAAGACATGAGAGCTTGTGTGTAGTTTTCTGTGTAACAAACTTCCCCTTGAGGAACCCAATGTAGGTCCTCTCAGATGTCCTATGAAGCCGCTGAAGATCCTGAACATGGACAGTCAGCCACCTTGAGTAGTGGTAGTGGTCCATTGCAAACATCCAAGGAACAATGCGTCTCAGGGTTTCTATATATAGCAGAAAGTGCCCTTCTCTCTGGGACCTCAGAAAGTGCAAAAACAGTAGCTCTAACTCTACGGTCTTCTTCCAGTATGAGAACCGGGGATGCTTCTCTGCCATGTCATTGCACCAATCCAGAAAACGTCATGGGGCTCATCAAAGAATCTGAATGTTCCCATGTATATGCTTGGTATGCATCTTTTTTCAACCTGAATAGAGCAGCTGCTGTGACTTGGTGTGCCCATTGTGCTTGGCTGGTATGAGACCCCTTCAAAAGACCATCTGCACTGCCTTTAGTCTTTAGATCAGCATTCACTATTGCAGCAGTCCAGCCACTTCCATCAAGCCACTATCCGAAGACTCTAAGCATCGCCATTTCTAGGTGAAGCCCACCCATCAATACTTTCCATCCCGATAAGTATCAGGCCATGCAGTGCTGTCCAGCTGAAAATCTCTGTAGCAAAATTTTGTTTACTTGTAGCATTTTTTCCACTTCTTTAAATACGAAACACCTATTTTTGAGAACATTTGCAGCAATTTTGAAGAGCACTGTAGCACAATTTTGCTACAATGTTCCAGTTGGACAGCCCTGTCATGTCCAATGGATCTTTTTAGCAATAGCATACAAGGGCTGGTCAACAGTCAGCACTGGCACCTTGCTTGTGTTCACATGGTCTGTTGCCATATATATTATATTCATACCATGTTGCACCATAGCCACAGAGTGTGCACTACCCTGAAAAGGGGAAGAAGGCCTGTGATGGTAGGAGGCTTGTAGCACTGCAGGAGCTACAAAACTATAGCTATCTGGTAATGCCTTGATGTTCACCAACTTGGAAATATTCTCTGGCAGTTGATGCCCCACAAGCTTTCCGGCAATGCCATGGTGGCCATGTTCAGGATGCTGGGTCAGTGAAATTGCTGTACCATGAAATGCGCCAAAGGCAAATGTTGAGGATGGATCATGGTCAATATGGTCCAATTGTCCTGTGGTGAACAGAATTTTTATCAGTGTTGTTGGTCACACCACTTGATTACGTCCATAGTGATGTAGTACTCAATTGGCTTTCTGTGTAGATATTTGCAACACTCTGCTGTAGGATACAGAGAGGCCTCTTTCAAAGAGTATATCAATTAAATCATGTTTTCTGGTCTTCTTGTGCACCCATTAACCCAAGATAAAGAGGCAGAGAGGTTTTTCATTCTGGATTATGATACATTGTGTGACTATCAGATCTGCGGCGCTCTACACAATTGAATACAAGCAACTGTATTATTGAGGAAACAGCACTGCTAATAGCTTTGCCGTCTTCTGCCAGATCTCGAATATTGGTTCCAAAAAGAATCATCTGAACCAATGCCATAAGAGATGTTGGATTATCTTTGCACTGATCATCACTTATAGTGATCCTTTGAAATATAGTTCCATTTGAAGCAACTCATTGTGCATAATATTGGCTGCATGCATCAGTGTAACTGCATTGCCATCAGACCTTTGTTTGGTGGCATCCAGCAGAACATCCCCAAGGTCTTTACTGAAAGTATTACCTCATAATTAAACTTGTGAGCTTCAACACCAGAAAACTTGGAAAAATGTTTCTTTCAGGCGGGTTGAATTAATTGCTTTTACCGAGTTTGCTTCAAGTTGCTCCAGACGTTTTCTATACAGTTTTGCATGTTCTGACAACTTGAACACATGGACATCACCTGTCTCATGCAGCATCCCTTTTATGCAATGTCTTCTATGTATGGAACTAATTGCGCAAAGGCCATTGAGTCAGAATTAATAGCAGATAAGGTGGGTTTTTATTACTACACTGTGATTCAGTGACCAATGCTTGGTGTAAAGGGCTGGTAAACAGTCTCTGTGATAGACTGCATCCAATGCAGTCAGTCATATCTCCATCAGCAAGCTTTGTTAATAATCTTTTGTCTCGCAAATCTGTTGCCATTTTGTGCACTTTTTCATCCATGTTGAAAGTGGAGACTTTGTGGCAAGATTCTCTTGCTGGTTTTTGGTCGAAGAAACAGGGTTTTAAACTATCATACTTTACAGGTATGAAGTTTGTTCTCAACTTTGATTTTATAGTTGATACATTAGTATAAATACTGTCACTGTTCAATTTCCGCTTGCTTGCCTGGAGCAGTTCTGTCTTGTTACAAGAGGCATAGCAGTACAAACAACACATTCCACTGCCATACTATATATATATATATGCGATATTATGTCAAATAAATATGAGCAAGGTTAACATTACAAAGGCAAAAAATTTTACCCCATCATATGAATTTGACTGTTGGCATTTTATATGATTGGCGGCCATATTGGTTCCCTATATGGTATCTTCAGTTCATAGATTTTGTATTTATGGGTATGAAATATAAAAATATGTGATCCTTGTGTCCAAAAACATAGGTTGTGGTGATTTATTTAGGATTTTATGAAATGTACGAGCAGAGATATGGACAAATTGCTGTTCGGCAGCCATCGTGGTGGCCATCTTTAATTTGGAGGGAAAGGAGTGCTTTTATCGCTTGCCTCCACCTTGATTTGAAATCTGCACATCTGAAAACCTTCATATGCAAAATTCCATGCTTTCTGCCAGAAGTGAACACCTCTTTCACATATTTCCCTGACTAATATCATCTAATCAAAAGTCGGAATAGTATCAATTGTGTGCATTTGTGTAAACACGCACGCATATTATTTTGCCAAAGACGGCATATCATCTAATCAAAAGTCGGAATAGTATCAATTGTGTGCATTTGTGTAAACACGCACGCATATTATTTTTCCAAAGACGGCATATCATCTAATCAAAAGTCGGAATAGTGTCAATTGTGTGCATTTGTGTAAACACGCACGCATATTATTTTTCCAAAGACGGCATATCATGTAAGTCAAATTTGAATGGTAGTTCAGTAAATAGTCAGCATGGATGGAGCAGATAGGGCAAAATGGAAATTTTGACTTTGCTTTCCCTTTTTTAAGAAAAGAAATTTTGCTTGGGGGCTCTTGTGTCTACCTGTATTCCTTCATGCAAACTATATGGAAATATCTATGTATGTCTTATGTACTACAAAAGTACCTCCGCAGAGCAGTAAAGACAATTATCACTCAAAAAGATGTTCCCCAGAATAACTGATAATAATGCTTTACTGCTCAAAATTAAACCTGGTTAAGTTGAATGCTGCCTGCTTGCCTGCTTATTTATTCGTGGCTATGACCATTATTTTATGGATGTTAATGCTTGTCACCTGTCCTTTGGTACATACACAGTATAGTTATACTGCATTGAATGTATCGTCCCCAATGCTGCTTCATACCATTACCTGCAGTTCTACATTAAGATGACATCTTGCCAAAAATATAAGCTGGTTTTCCAAGCAAAACCATGCAAAAAATAAGTGGAGTACTTCATAAACTAGTATTGACCCTGTCTGTGTTGCATCACGAATGATGACAGGCAATAGATATTGTTTTCATACAACTTAAATATTTTCAAATTTCTAAGCCCTTCGGTGACAAAGGATTATAACCAAAGTTACGTATTTTCCAAGTACAATATTTCCTCGAAGTGGCTTAGAAGCATTTAGTTACATTTTGCTCATCTTTTTTATCCAGGAGATACTTGATTGTAAATCGATAGTTAAAGACATTTGGCAAATAAAGTTGTTCCAATGCTAGGGATGACGATGTTTGCCCGCGGAAAAAACATGCCTGGGACTGATACAGATGTTCCCAAGAATTTATCTGGAGTGTCTGACGAAGACTTGTCTCTGTAGTGCCGCTGCCATTTGACAGAGTGGCCACACGCTTTAAGGCATGGACTCTAAGACCTGTCGTCAATAGAAACCTTGTAGTTCTGCCACCATGCTCAAGTAGGAAATTTGCTAAGGATACATTTCCATATGGTCGATCTGCAGGAGCAAACACAAAGAATCGAGTGTTAACCCTTTGATTGAGAGTCACTGAAATAGTGGGACTTTTCAGATGTATTTTTAACGATGCCTTATTCAACCTCCTCCTTCAAAGGCTTCCTATCTCAGTTCCATTATGGATGTCTTGTAGGTCAATATTTTCCTCAGTGCACTGGGTCTAAAGTGTACTGGGTAAAGCTGTTTGCTTGATCTAAGAATAAGTATTTAAATCACTGGGATGATCCATGAAGACTAAATCCAAACGATTTTTGCATTGAGGTTTGCTGCTGGTTGTGGGTTTAAAAGCATAGCCGGTCTTTCGTTTCATTTTCACTGAAGCAGCTCGGACACAAAGCTAAGTACGAGAAAACGATTGGACAGGTAAACTTTACATGGCTTGGCCTTCATAAATGCTGCCAAACTAAGTAATCACATGTACTGAGTTTCAGACTACTCTGAGCTCTTTATAGCACCTTATGATTGGAAATACTCACGATGAAACCAAGACACAGTCCCAAGTATTTTTGCTTGCTGTAAGCATATTTTTTCTTCTCACATGGTAAAGGACATTCGTTAACGGATCAATGGTCAACATTAGACTGGGTCCACAGCTTTTTATGGACTCTAAAGGTTGGAAGCACATGACGAAGGCCTACTGGTACCATCACACCTGTTGATCATGGACACTATTCCATTTACCATAATTTTGTCTGTGTCCGTAATTATTTTGTGAAAAGTGAAAGTTAGAAATAAGTAAGTGAATAATTTTGAGACAGGTTAGCATTTTGTTTATTTGGACAGGATTGTATGCAGCACAAGTCACTCATTTGTGGATTTATTTTTTTCATTTTTATTTACATGCAACAGTTTTGCAAAAAAAAAATGGCCGATATTTTATGTTGACAGAAGGTATAAATTAATTTCTGTGGCAAATAAAAGTTCCAGGTTACAAATTTTATTTGCCTTTTTCATGCAAGCTCTTCCTTGGACCAATTAGCATCTAATATGGAAAAAATTGCTGTTTGTGTCATCAGTGAAACTCTAATGATCGAGTGAGGCTAGGTCATGGCTAAAGAAGTGATCTTTTAAAGGACCACTTGCAAAGCAAATCAAAGATTAAAAAGGTGTAAATATATGGGCAATACAGAATCAAATTCTGCCCAGCACATATTCAACAAAGCCTGCAAGCATCACGCAGATCTGGAAATGAAAGAAAAGCCCTGAATATGAACCCATGTACAGCTCCTTTTGTATCCTAGAGTTGTTTTTCGTTTTTCATAAAATACATGTCATGTTATTGCATCTGTCTCAGTAAATGTTACAGATTGATTTTGGACTCTCATGGTAGCTTTTCCTGAATAATTTCTTCATAAAACTCATAAAGTGGAAGTGCTTACAGATTTATTTTGGACTCTCAATACTTACAATAAATACAGTTTCAAAACAAAATTATGCCAAGTGACTTAAAGAGGTCCCACTTCCTACTTAAGCGTTTCTATTTGCTTGGTATAAAGTTCATAGTTAAGAGGTTTCAGCAGATGAATACAAGTCACTTTTTGTCGTATGGCAAAGAAGCAGCCGTATTTACAGGTAAATCTTTGAACACAACATGGTTATACATGTTGCTCTTGAACAACATGCAGAACACATTAAATTAACCGTTCATAAAGTCAGTCATATTCTAAAGCATACACACGGCTTAATATTGGAACAAGTTGCTGCCTGTTTGAAAGTAGTTTTTTTTTCATTTCAAGCGTTCATTGGTTACCCACCAGGATGGCCTTATTTTTGCAACTGGTTAACCCAGTTACCTCATGATGGGATCAGATGTTTGATGGAAAATGAATATGCATCTCGTAATTGTTGAATAAACAAATTTGGAGAACGGAGTAGAGCTTTGCGGCAATGTTACTCTTAATTTAGCGTCCTCCAGGACAATAGCAAATGGAAAGCAAGGGAAACCTAACAGCATGTATCAGCACATTGCCATACTGTGAACACAAACGAATGCCAAAAGTTGCTTTTACAGTTTTGAAATAGGAGACTACAATATAAATTTCCAAAATTATTTGGTAAAATATCTAATTTCTTTCTTTTAGGTTCATATGTTTACATTTTCTGATTTTAATATTCACAGGTAAAATATGTCATATACCTTTGAAGTCCATAATGTTCGAAACAAAATGGTATGGTTTCCAATACTTATCACTGGCTGGTGTGCATGTATTTTTAAGCAATAGGAGCAATATTTACATGAGCAGCACACCAGTCTACATCCAAGAAGTTCGTAATACTAGCAACAAGAACGTATGATAAGTTGAACGCAAACAGTAAAACTGTGCAATGCTTTGAATATTTAAGGTGGAAGCTGTGAAGCTAGTGCGCAGTGAGACTGGCAACTTTAGATCGCAATTACCCATTAATTTTTTTCACAGGTACATTAAACCTATATATTTTCTGATTACTACATATCCATAGATTTGTATCCAAAGAATTTTTTTTGCAGGATTGGAAATGTTTGAGATTTTGACACAAACTCATTTCCTCTGTCCTGTGTTTTAATTATTGTGTGAAATAAACTTGTAGCTTTACCTCTGTGATGTTGTCATTAAACAAAGGTATATTTTGTGGTTTAAATCTCGCCTTTTTTAATTTGGGAATACCACACTTGGCTTGTTTGAGTTTGGTTTTACATGTGGCTTTCCATACTTGGGGACCAGTAACTGGATTGTGCTAATTTGTTTTTACATCATTAGAGAAATTCAAAGTATTCAGGACAATGGTAATGATTAGTCTGAACTGGCCCATTCTTCTCTCCATGACTAATTGTTTCCTGTGAGTTACCCTTGTCAATAGCTGAATTGGTTTCCAGGAGTCATGGAATAATGACTGTGCAAACAATGACATGGTTCATTATCATGCCCATGCAAACAAACCCATGTGCCTGGCACTGTTTAAACTTTTCATTGTAAACAAAAGGTTTTAGATAAATTATCTCATATAAATTTTATGTTCACACATCTGAGTTTTTGGGAGCATGTAGCTTAAGTATCAGATAATCCAAAAATATGAAAAAGTAATTAGAGGTTATCCAAAGGTGCCGGCTTCAGATCTGCCACCTTAACAAAGATATACAGAATAATTTTATACAAAACATTTTTCCATTAATACGAACCGGCTGTTGAAATACAAGTCGAGTGCATTATTACTTGTTTTCTTAGCTGAGTGTTAGCTCATTGTCTTTATGAAATGAATAAGATGGGATTATATTAAAATCTTTTGAAAAAGCGTAAAAATCATGGATCCATAATGAATCCACCAAGTGAACAATTTTTTTTGCTCATTCTACAAAAAAGCAAGTTCACCAGGGTTAAGCATACTCTTAGGAATGTTTCTGGAGATGCCGATAACAGTTCAAACACACACACAAACACACAAAGAAAGAAAATCGGAAAATAGAAACAAATTGAGGCACTGCCTCCGGAACACATTAATGCCTAAGACTGCACATAAGTATTCCGATGCAATTTCGAAGTAATTTGTCTGGTAGTTTTAAAGAATATTTTCCAGATGTTGTTGAAAAACATAAAGAATAAAAAATCTACTGGCGCCAGACTATTTCAACACATTTGGTACAAAGCTACCCAGGTCCATCCTCAATGGATCTGGCTAACAGTTTTGACAATCAAGTCTAAAATGTGAATTGTCGACAGACGGATGGGCAAAGGAAGACTGACTATCATATAAGCTTAGTTCACAATCACATTAAGGCCGCAGTCCATACAAGCAAGGTATAGTTGTAAACCAACACATGTAATACAGGCCCAACAGGCCTGGTCGGGGCAACAAGATTGTGAGGAATTAAGTCTTCAGATCACTCTTTTGCAACAAGTAAACCACCACCAGGTAGTAAATTGAACTGGCCAATGGTATTGAACAAAGATAAATATATATGCACCGACACAAGCGTACTAGTATACCTTAAGAAGGCATGTTAACAAGTACTCCTACTGATCATTAAGCAATTTTGAAATATCTCTAATACAGTACACCATTATCATTCTCTGCTAATTTACGTGGAGTGGAACGCCACCTGTTCGACCTATATGAGGCAACTTTTGATTCCAAGCAAATCCCGGACCTGCATCTACCCCCATCTCCTTGCCTATCATTTGTAAGTTTTTTAAAATGATGAAAATAACTGAAAGCCTCACATAAAAAAGCTACAAGTCACCAGTAAATATTTCTGTGCATCGCAAAATTATGTATAAATATATACAATTACCTTAGAAGGAATGCTGCCTTGGTTTTATCATTTTTTGCAACAAGGGGAGGAAACAAAATTGCTTAGGTCTATTCAGCCATGTTTTACGACACGTTTGTGTCAATACGTTGCAGCAGAAGTTTAAAAATAAAAATTTCCTGTGGTAGATCTGAATCTAAAAAATTTCAGGGGCCATCTACCAACAAGAGAAAAGGTGTCACATTGACGTATATAAAACATGCTACTGAACAAATTCAGGACAAATGCACTGAAGAAACATACTCCAGCTTCATGTACACGAGGGTGAAGTCTACTCGATAACGGTGATATTACCTGGCCTCGAAGAATAAGCATTTAGGTTTTTTGTTCTGCTAAAGACCTTATATATGCAAATCGATTCGGTAATTACTTGAACACATACACATATGCAAGCTCATGAATGTGTTTATGGCAATGCCCTCCAAGGAAGTAAAATCAAACCCGAACAGATAGATAGATAGAGAGAGAGAGAGAGAGAGAGAGAGAGAGAGTGTGTGTGTGTGTGTGTGTGTGTGTGTGTGCAGGCTCATCAGGCGTCATTTAATGTGCTCTATAGTTGCGCTTGTAGCATTAAGCCACAGGTTTGCCATTCCAAAGTAATCTTCAAATGTTTTGAGTCGTAGAAAAATATATTTAAAAAAATATCTTGCATTTAAAACTCCCCAAGGTGTTCACTGGGTTGCAGATTATCAAGTCGCAGATGATGGCACACTGTTACTCACATTCCCCCAATACTGCAGCCACCATATAAAAATCTTATTATAAAGTTGTATCTCGCCTTTAATATGGATACTTTGCCAATGAATTGCATTTTCGTTTCAATTAATTGAGCTAGACGAACAAACAAATAAACTTGTTTGTATGAATGGATCGTTTATCTGGCCGGAAAGAAACTGTTGACACTTTGAAATGAATAAATATCACATAATTCATGGCATAAATAAACACAAAGTACCAATTAACCGCCTGTATGAACAATAAATGGAAAAAATGGATGGATGGGTGTGGAAATTTGCCCAGCAAACGTCAAGGTGTGCTCTCAATGAGACACACAAAACGAAACGCAGTAACATAGAAGGAACAAAGACATTCCCATGAAGAAATCACAACAAGCGGCGGACAAAACGAAAATGTAAGTAATAACCTCCAAATCATTATCATTTCGGAGGTAAGTCAGTGCATCTGACCTGAGTAATCTATACTGGTATACCACATGAATCAGCTCAGTAACCATCACAATGATCACAATTATAAAGTCATGTTGATAACTCTTGAACTGAAAACAGAATAAATTTTGTTAACTTTTCATCATAATTAATTAATTTTTAGATCACCGAAAAACATCATTAAACCATTATAGCCGTTTTTATGTGTGTTTTTGCTTACCCAAACGCAATATGAAAGTGGACACTAAATAGACCTTGTAAAAGTGTCTGCCTCGAACATTCTTAATATTGGAAATCAGTGAATTTCCACAAACACAATGAGGATCACCAAAACGTAAACATGTAAAGGCATATAGCTTGGATATTCGGAACAGGTCAACGACAGAAAATTGTGATTTACTGTTGCAATTAATTACAATAGCTCTCTGCATACATGTATTGACGGCTGCTGAAATATAATCCGAAAGTTTGGCATCTCATGGTGTCACGTCCGAACCAGTTCACTATCATCATTTTTGAAAATTTGAATGATCTTTAGGCAAGTATTCTGAAATACTTTTCATACAATTTCGAAAACAAGAGGACTCCACAAAGCACCCTTTCAGAAGGAAATAAACAATGTCAAGTAATTATGTAAGTAAAATAAGATGAAGTAAGCTTCAGAATAAAATTGAGTGGGACAAGATGGAATGGAATAGAGCATAACGGAATAGAAGAGAATGGAATAGAATAGAAAAGAATGAACAGCTAATTTGCAAAGAGATGCTGTTCTTATTACTACGCATTTAGCTGTGATCTCTCTTGGGTTAATGAGTAATAACTTTCGTTTAAGGTGGTTTTTAGAAGAAAATGTTATAGACTGAACACAAATACAAACAATTTCGTAGAAACCAGATATGAATAAGGTATAAGAACTTATCATACAGTTACTGTCGTTTGCTTGGGGCTTCAGATTAACCATTGGATTTAACAATTTCTTATTACCTGCCTGTAAATGTATTTATAAATGTCTGAAAACTTAATTTCTGTTCTTGAAGATTAAAGTGAAATACTTTTAACTTAAATTATATTATTCTGTACAATTAAACAAAAATCTGCGTTTATAGGCGGAAATTTGTTGTGTTTGGCAAATCTGCCGTGGTGGCGGATTACCACAGTTCGCCCCAGAATGTCACCAGCTACTGTTAAAGCTTGTAAATTTGCATCACAAATTATGTTCCGATGCAGAGAAGTGTGGTGATTGTGGTAATGCTGCAATTCACTCCATATGTCGCAGCCCACACCCACATGTTGCCAGATTGCCCCCAGTTGCACCGTCAAAGACTCCGAAAGTCCGGGTAGCCTTGGTGGATCAACATAACAATTTAAGGACACATTTACATAAATGTTGAATGGAAGAATACAAATTCGCAAGCTATGAGGAAAGAAACGTGCTTCTGATGTGTCTAAAGCCAACATTTAACCCGTGACATAAATTAATGATTTGTACAAATAGAAAAGTCCAGCCAAAGGACCAGCCTGCAGTGGCTTCTGTTTATAGAGACTGTGTATTCAGTGGCTCTCAGACAATAGCAATCCGCCACTCGGTGTCAGCTATGGGTTAGCAATGTGTCAAATCGTTACAACGAAGGAAAGATGCTTTACGCTGATTTTTACGTGTAGGTGCTGCATTACATGTAACCATATATGTTACATCACTCAAAAAATATCCTAAGTATTTCTTTTTCTGCAGTATTAAAAATTTTTAATAAAGTACCTTGTAGTCGTTCAAAAACAAAGAGTACTCTATCCAATCTTAGGATAATCTGTCATATCCTGTGTGGCCTATCTATTCATTAGTGCTACCTGTATATCGTATTGAAATTGAATTTATTGATTTTGCAGTACAAAATCGTATGTGTATCCTAACATAAGAAAAACAACTTTTGAAAGGAGAGAGAGGACTCGGCAGGATATGGATACCACGCAGGGAGCGAATATTTTATTGTATAGGAAACATGATGAAAACAAAAATATCAACGAAAGCACAAACATGAAATATACACAATGAAGTAGCCTCTGTATAGCTCCTCATCACAATTGGGTTTCTGATATGATGATTATACTATGGCTCCCGTAGTAGTACTGGTCACATGAATTATAGGTACCCACTTAGAAGGTGGCTTTACTATAGCAGGGTCAGATGCTGCCAGTTTTAAAAAAGTAGTGATATGACCTTGGGAAATCACTCACGGCTACCCATCTACAATTCAAAAGCGGGTATAGTAATGTACACAATCCTGGCAACTCATATTAAGAACTGACAAATCCTCCATCAGACACAGCACAGATGCCAATTTCATGACATTGATGCTGTCACCTCAAGATATATGTCAAGGCTTTTTGGTGGACTGATGTTTATGTAAAGGTGTTGTTGTTGACATACGTGGATGGCGATTATTACTATTGTTGTAAGTGTTTTAAACTCATATAAACGGAATTTGTGTGTGGTGAGTACTTTTGGAGACTATGCTTGTAAATTGTATATCATGGTGCAGCTTCTAAAAGCTCTGTCGTAAATATGTAGTTCTCTGTGAACATGGGTAGCACCGTTATTTCTAAAACCATTTACTCAAAAAGGGCTAAACAAAATTCAAATGTATGTCATATTAAGGCAAAACATAGCTATCACTGCCCTTGACATTTGGATATACAACAGTGGGTAGGATACCGACGCCTCCAACATTGTAAGCGCAAATGGCTAGGTTTCTTCCAAGTGTAGGCCTGCATGCCCAGGTGAATCTAGAGACCGTAATGTCTTCTGACTTTGGTCAGAATTAAAAAGGATACATTGCTTCTCGGATATGATGCTGATATATAAATGACACTTGCATATTGTAGGCTTCCGGTGATATGGGTTTTATAAGCTTACGCCCAAAACACTGAACTTTTGCTCCTTGTACCATTGTATATGATGACTGAAGACGTATTGTTTTTTGTTTTTGTTTTTTAAATTAGTCTTGCAAGTATAAATTTATACCAGATGTTATTAGGATGTGTGTTCTCCCCGTTATACTTGTTTGTTTTGAGTAATAAATGAGCAAACTGAGATTCATAAAGTAGCAACTTTTTAAATCTTACACCATCTACGGGGAACATGTGTACCAAAGGACATACATGTCAACTGGGTCTAATAAACATGATCAATTGAACCAAATAAAGCATAAAAAGTGCTGCTGCTCGTCTAAGACATTATCTGAAACATTTTTTCCAGAAATTGTTTTTTTTAAAGAAATTTGGGAAAGAAACCGCCTGGCATTTATCATCAGCAGCAGCATCATCATCATCATCATCATCATCATCATCATCATCATTGGTACTGTTACTTATATTGCCATTATTCTTGTTGCTCTTGTTCTTTTTCTTCTTCTTGAAGCCAAAGTCAACAACAACAACAAAAAACTATAAATACTATGTAGATCAGACCAAAAGAAAGTTACATTGGAATGAAGCTTAGGACCTTCAAGTCATCTCAACAAAACTGAAAGCAGCCGTTTGGACAGAAAGCAGTCTTTGGGCTTTTAATATGCCCGACACTTCGCCTTCAAGAGTGTGTTAGTCATCACTACTGTTCGCTCTAAATATGAATCATGTTTGACTGCAGGGATATTATTTAAAAATACGTGTAAGCGCAACACTATTGTGACGTCAAAGTCTGATTTCTGCAACAAAGCCTTTCATTTTACGATATGGAGGTCTCTGCCACCACTTTTATTTCATTGCAAATTGCTTTTCTATAGATCTAACTAATAAAATATAGCTGCCTTGCAAGTAATTACTGGTCCCTTGATTACGCTCCAGCTACTAGCATGGCTTATTCGCACTGGCTTCTTGAGATGAAAATTAGAGAAACCCTGCAGGTATCACTTATACAGAGAGGCGCCATACCAGCAGCTAATTTCTGATGGCGTATCCCAGTATTTTGTACTGCGCGGACTCATGTGATCACATAGTGAAACAAATTTCAATAAACATTAAAAGGCACCTGGCAGAAGATTAAACCTTGGTCAGCAACTCCCTCTTTGTAACAATGCCTAACGTCAGTTGACAGCTATTGGCTTGTCTAGTGCTGGAAAGATTTAAAATTCCATATATCAAAACATAATTGTGATAGACATGGCAAATATTTAAGGATATATAGATCATATTTAATGTTAATACGGTACACAATATCAGTGATCTTATTAGTCTATTATGATTAGATCACCAGTCATGTACAGTTGAAAGAGGTGATTCAGTAATGGCAGGGTGTAGGTGGGACATCAATGGCAAAGAGAATTGAGCCTCCCGATCAAACTTGCACTTGAGTACATTGTACTTAAAACCATACGCGATGACCTACTCTTTGGATCATCGTGACCCAATGATAATCGAACTTGGCACTTGTCCAAATTTGCTGTTTTGTTTTGTTTTTGTTTTTGTTTTAATATCTGAGAAAGGTAAAAGCCGACTTAGAAAAAAACAGTCCATGTATGGGAAGCTGGAAGCGGGAGGCACATATTAAACACGAACAATTTTAATCCGAGTTGAAGGTTAAGGTCAAATGACCAGTTCGAATATAGAGCCACAATGTGAAAATCTTGTCAATGCTGTACAGCCTACAGCTTTTGAGTTAGGCCCATATTACTTTTCGGGACTAAAGGACTTAGGGATTCAAACAGCTTCACTTGACAACTGTATAGCAGAGAAAAATCAGACAGAATGTTATTAAAGTTAAATAAAAATACACCGATATAAATAGTTGCAGTAAACAAAATAACATTCAAATATATATACTGTCAGGATAACTCCAGTTTAGGAATATATAATTCCGCTATCACTGGAGCTACCTAGAGAACATAAGATCACAACATTAGCACCTGGTTGTGCATAATATAAACACTGGTTATCTGGGACTAAGGAAACAAAGGTAATTCGGCACAGAAAAACAAAAACATAAATGAAATAAAAATGTGCCACATCAAATTTTCGATTAATTTCTGTTACATATATAGCAATTTACAACTGAACACATTTCTGAGTATTCGTTGATAAAGTGCACTTTTATATGCTTTGAAAATCCAGCGTATGAATGAGTAGAGACTTTGTTATATTTGAACATGTTGCTTTGCTCAAATTAGTGATTTAGAAACGTATTAAATTTTGTGTGGAACGTCTGACAGGGATAGTTGGTCGAGGAACATCTCATTATCTGCTGTTATGTTAGTGTGTGGTAGTTTGAGTCAAAACCATATAGTTAAAGTAGAGAGGAAGATGGTTGTTGAGATACCTAGAGTAAAATTTAAGGGCTTTCAAGCGTAATATATCTTTGAGTTTAAGGGTATTCAGGCTTTTGAACAGAGGTTCAGTGTGTGAAAGAAAATTGGTGTTGCATATACATCTTATTGCCTTTTTCTGTAATGTAAAAATATGTCAGAAGAATTACCCCAAGCTAAAATAGAGTAATTGAGATGTAGCAAGAAGAGACAATTATATACAAGAAGAAGCACCGAAGTTGGTAGATTGGAACATAGTCTCCCGAGAGAACCAATAACTTTAGAGAGCTTATTGGCAATTTTATTGATGGTGCCCAGGAAAGATGTCTATGAATCTGCAGGCTTAACAAGGTGTATGCATATGACACCAACCGGCACCACTATACATTGAAAGAAATAATGGATCAAAATGTGTTAAACGATATAAATTCTACGTCTCAGAACATAATTGAATTAGATATGCCACATTTATAGGATGTATAGATCATGTTCAATGCTAATATGCAATATAATGGTGGTGAAGTTGACCTATTTTCGCAGGTCACCAGACCTGGTAAGGTGTAGAGGTGATTGTGTAATAGCAAGGTGTAGCTTGGACATAAATGTCAAAACGAATTGAGCTTCTAGATCAAAATTGATCTTGAATACATTGTACATAAACCTCCACTTTGTGACTTTTTGAGTCACAGTGACACAATGATTGTGTGACATTGATCTACTTTTCACGGTCATGACGTACTTAAGAAAGACACATTTAATTCAATATCTTCATAAAGAATAACGCGAATGATATCAAACATCTGTATAATGTGGAAGTTTGACATTGAAGAGTATGGATGACATTGATTAATTTCCCAAAGTCGTCAAAAGAGTGCTTCTCCGGAAATTATATTTTGGTGATGGTCGTCAGATTATGTGTCATCAGAACATTAGGCCCAAGGGCCTCTTGTTGTGACTTTGCACCAGATGTTTTTGTGGAATGGCATGGAATATGTTTCTTCAAAGGCAACGGTGATCTGGTTTACTGATTTGAATGGCAGCAAAAGGAATCCAGGTTATATATTCTACAATCTCAATTATTAACTGGACCTCATGACCAGTGCCAAATATTCAAGCAGACCTAAGCTACCACCAAGGGCATGTGTTTACCGAACATACATTTTAAACCGGTAACCTTTAGAATTTAAAAAAATGAGAAACATTACATTATTTACGTGGACCCTGTGAGCGAAAAGTCTAGAGGTCTCATGTCAGCTTCAAACAACCTAAAAACCTTGAAACAAACAAGGCTTATAGGTTCTGAGCAGTAAACCGCAATGACTTTTTGGACGCATTTTAAACGCCGCTAATCAGTACAACCCATAAACCAAATATATTATGTCTAAATTGCACTCCTGCAGACTTTTGCGCTGAAACTGGTAACAGGTACCAGCAATCGACTTATTATAATTAGGCACAGCATATTCGATATATATTTCCCAACTGTAATGGTATTCAATGTAGAATCATAAAATATATACAAATTCACAGTTACAAGCTGCCAATAAAAACACAGATCCACCATGCTGCCCAACTGAAAATATGAAGCATTAAAATCTTTTAACGTATTAAGAACGTAATCTTACCCCTTTGGTCCCAAGTATAGTGTGCCACAGAATGACTGGTATCCAATATGAAACCAAAGTCCAAAAAGGCTTGTTCTGGTACATTAATTCTGGTAGACATCATACCGGCAATTTTTTTCCATTTAATGACCGTCAGAGCAAATCTGAACGATATGAAAGGACAACCAGCAATATATGGTTAGTATAAAAAGGTAGCGATTCTCACAATCTTATGTCTGATCATGGTTAAATTGGTGGGAGGTACTCGCTATTAATCCATTTTCAGGGACACCTGGGAGAACAGTGTTGCATCACTGAAGAGGTCCCTGGGTAAAGAAGACGAAGATATAAATTTATGCACTACATGTACCTCAATGCCTTCACAAAGAATCAGATATAATTAATATTCTCTCAGCGGCTCATGTGATTATTAACAGGTTGTTTTCCAAGAGTGATGAATTCCAGGATGTAATCACCTGGGTTTTGCTTTCAAAACTGGTTTTGGTATTTCTATAAACTGTGAGCCATGAGAATTTCTATTTCTATACATTTTTCGGTCATATAGATCTCAAAGTGTTAATTAGACAAAAGTTACAGCGTGTACTTGTTTCATTTTTAAATCGCGTTCTAAACTGGAATTGCCCGTACTTGCGAAATAATACTACGCTGTGCCGTCTGTTCTTGACGTATACCCGAAAACAACTCTCTGCAATCTATCAATATTTATCATTTAGAGTCCTGTTGTTGTTTGTAACTGTCATATGACCTAAGTTTTCACTTAACGTTTTCAAAGTATCCCAGTATTTCTAAGAGGACGATGGTACTATGCTTAGTCAAAGGATCTCCATCATCCTCTGCACTAACTGTTGAAATGCTATCCTTTGGCTATTCTGCGCACAGCTCAGTAGCTTTCTTATCAATGCAGGCTTTCCTCCGGCCAATATGGCACATGTTGTACATTTTCCTGTTGTTTGTTGTGTTAACTACATAATGTTTGGGTTCATCTGTTTGTGGATATGTCAAGGGCCAGTCAACGTTGTCCGTACTGGACTGCCTTCAGTAGGTATCGAAAGCAGTGGCTTGTCACCGGGGAAAATGACCTTTATCCGGCATTACTTTCATAGCTGCACATGTCAACATATCCGCTTAATATTATCTCCGAAAGCCGAGCTACTTACTTCATATTCATGACCTTGCTAAAATAAAGGGGGCGGTAGCAATTCATTTGAAAGTGGTAAACGATAGGTGTTTACGCTTATTCAAACCTCAGCATCTTCGGTGCAGCAAGTTGTTATTCTATGAAAATGTAATGATCCTTCATTAGTGCCCATGGCGCTGCCAAAAATACCGAGATGTCCTACATGGAATATACATTTCCTTCAAGACATCTCAAAATTTACTATTTACATTTAGATAAAATAAAAAATAACTGTGAAACATAACTGTGCTCAACACAATTTATGTAATAGAAAATGTCAATTCACAACAAATTATTAATGTTAATGTGACGATTAATATGACATTTGCAAATCGTAAACTTACAGCGCAATCGATATACGGCATGGGAACTATTGAAATGAGCGTATGGGTATTCTCTGGTGGCAAGATTTCAAGATATCAGTCCAGATATCTTGCCTTTGGCTGGCTTGTGTCTTAACATAACATGTCTGTACAAGTATGGTATTTGGCCGTCTGGCTCGGGGAGGCAGACGACAGAAACAAAATTTTAAAAAACCTGTCAGACTAATTGCTACACCTGTTGAGTGAGTTTTCTTTTTCAAAGATGGTACATGTAATCGATGATTCTGTTTCAAAACCTGAGCTTTTTGCCATCCGTACGTCGAGAACTATAACGTGGGAGTTCTGAAGCCACAGTATAAAATCCATTTTTGATCCAGTGGTGTCAAAGATATAAATTAATGACCGCCGTTTTTGAACCCTTTCCCGGGTTATTTGACATGGTGCGTCTTGTTATCAAATGTCATATGTTGAAAATTTTCACTAAAATCTATAATTCACAAAAATTACGGGTATCTGGGATGAGAAATAGAGATAAACACCTATCAGGATAGCATGCCAAAATTACTGGCTTTCTTTGTGGGGGTTGGCAGCACTGCACTCCAAGGAATGCTGTTGACTTGAACAGTCTGATGCTAACAAGGAGAGGCTTAAGTTTGCATGGTTGTTTGGTGTTCATTGACACATACCATTTATACACCATTTGTGATTTGTGCAAAGCCAAAATCAACTGCAAAAATGCAATTTGGTAGACACAAACTATCAACATGTATACATTGGTGCGAACATTAGTCGTATCTGGCAAAGAGAACTGAATTTTGGAGACTGGCATATTTATTAGAGCTACTACGTCGTCATACTTTGGCAGTTATAGATCCATTCCCGCCCCCGCCCCCCGCCCCCCCCCCACCCACCCACCCACACACACCTCCATCTTATTGGCACGCACGATTGACTACACACATGACGGCAGAATACTGAATTGCATATAACACCCTCAGGGGGCCATTGCTTGTACAGATGTTCTTGTTCTACCCACCTGCCAACCCCACCCCTCCTATCCAATTAGTGCGAATGACTGACTGACTGCGCTATACGAGCGCCAGTACAGGACACCGTCTTCTACAGTCGCTCATTAAACAATGCAAACACGAGTGACAAGGGGCCCCACATTAACCTTCTCCAAGATCGCCAAGGGTGGCACATAATTCGTCTGCAAGGGAAACAACAAGTGTGCAACAATTTCATCAACGATGGGGTATTCCGGAGACAGAACTGTACGTTTGCCTATGTCTGCTACACTTGTTTTGACGCTCATGGCGCTTACGACGAATAATATGCGGACAAACGTAATGTCATACTAGCAAACTCCAAGCGAACGAATGGCACCTCAGCTAACATCAAAGCTAACAAGGTTAACCCTACCTTGTCCAACCAATGAATTAAATGCAATTTGCTGTCTAGTTCCAATATCATCTTTGACTGTTGTGCCTCTATACAGATAAATATCGTCGGGTGGGAAAAAATAATTAGCATCACATCCAAACACAGAATTCGTGCATAACTTGCTTCACGGTCTTAGACATGGATTCCATACAGGTATTCACTCTTTGCCGACAAAACATTCATTTGTAAATTGTGCTTTTGTTGAAAGGGGAAGAAACATTTACTCTTTGACCATACGAACTGAGACGGAGCAAGATTTTTCGATAGATGCACAGAAAAGATACATGCTCATATTTGGCTTATCGTTTTAATCCCACTGGTGACGTTACAGGCAAATAATAGGGTAAAAATACTGATTCTGGACCCAAGTTTGCCTGCGAAGCAGACTCTGCTTTTTATCTTTGCTGGAGGTTGAAGGCCTACTTCGCAGACAAGACCTAAGCTCCCCCCCCCCCCCCCAACCATTCTAACAGCAGAGCGTAATCTCCAAAGAGGAGCATTCACTCAGCTATGTCGCGATAGATAACGACATATCTGAAAAAAATAAATAAATAAATAAAAGCGATTCGGTGAAGGTGCGTTGACGAAAAAACCTGGTGTCAAAGATGTTTTTAACAATGCTCCTCTTGCGCGAGAGTTGTGGCATGCACATGGCCTGGAATTTCAATGTCTGGTGTGTTTGTACGCACGACTCTTCTTCGGTAAGATACCAAGCTATTTCCTATGTTTAAAGCCATTCAACAAACAAATATAAATAGAGTGCCTGTTTACGTTGCTGGGTGATTTCCTCTCTAAGCTAAGACACAGAGAGGTGCCGAACCATGGCTATTTTGACTTCGATATCAACATCAGTCAGCCACACGGTACTTCAGATGTGAGTGCCTCGGGGTGAGTGACCATGTACTCGTGTATATATGCATGGCCGTATTCTGGTATCCGAGCAAAAATCAAACAACTGTGTATGATCTGTCTAGCTCACAAGCTTCATGCTACACGCTGGATGCCGCTGATATCACGCGTTCCATGCTACAAGCTGGATGCAACTGCTATCATACGCTCCATCAAGGAGGCTACACATCCTTGGATTCATATAGCATGCTGCATGCCACTGATATCATTCTATCAATGCAACGCGCTGGATACCTATGGGTCGCATCGCCGGTGCAAATCGACCTGCCTATCATGCACCTAAATGGTCGGCACAGTTGGTGCCATACGCCCAGTCCCGGTGCCAAAGAACCTTTCTGCCGGTGAGCACATACCCGGTGCCCCATCATTAACATGTTCATATACCGCCGCTTCTTTCTACGGAAGCCCGTTGGTGTGAATCTCACTTCATTTTTTATGTGGTCATAACGACATTTTATCTAGTTCAGACGACTTTTTATCTGGTCATAAAATTTTATCTGGTCATAACGACATTTTATGTGGCCATTACAACATTTTATGTGGTCATAATGACATTTTAGATAACATTTTATCTGGTTCGAACGACTTTTTATGTGAGCATAACGACAATTTGTTTGGTTGTGACGGCATTTTATCTGGTTTGGACGACACTTGATGTGGTCATAAAGACATTTTATATGGTTCGGAAGACTTTTCATCTGGTCATAACGACATTATATCTGGTTATGACGACATTTTGTCTTGTTCGGACGATATTTAAGATGAATGATAAGGATTAATGAGTTATATTATTTTTTTTTTTGCTTTGGTGATAATAACACGTTTAAAAAGTAACTATTTGTGACTACAAATGCAGACAGAGTAGTGTATTTAAGGAAAACTGACTTAACTGTCAAGTTAAAATAACAATAATCTGTAAACCAAATAAATGAAATACCTGTATGTGAGCCAATATAACTGTCACAGAAGGATTGAAACATAGAGGTGCATCAAATTAAATTAATTGTGCTTTGTGTCAAAATGGACTGGAGTCTAACTGCATTGAAACCATTAACACAGATTATAGCCCAGTATGCCTCTTAATTGTCCTCGTTATTTTACAACAAAAATGCCGTTCATGGATAGCTTGTCTGCCTTAGAAAGATTTCGCTTACTCAAAAGATGCCACTCAAGATCAAAGATTAAGATTATACAGCCTGTGAAAGGTGAAAACAGTAAAAATTTGCTATTTGTTGAGCTCCTTTGTGAGGGACCTTAAGGACTACATGGAATCCAGAGTTGATATTATGCATGAAGATAGGGCGTACATTGAGGATGGGATCCTAATAGTTTAAAAACTCTTTGATTGTCATAAGCAACTAAATGCACACAAATTAGAATCCCCATTATAATATGGCATTCCCCTTCCTGATGCACAGACCTTTCATTCACGTACCGACCAGTCGAAATAAGTCTGAGTACAAAGTTTGATCAAGGTTCACAGCTTTCCTCGACGGTCTTTGCACGCTTTGTGTGCGAAGTTCACGAAGGATAGCTGTCGACTGGGGCTTAGCTTGGTACTGATAGAGTTAATTTCGTTAAGATACATTATTTAGTGCCGTACAGATGTACGTCACCAAGACCAAACGATTCAAGGTGGTATAAGGATACCTCGCCTTTCTCTCTCTCTCTCTCTCTCTCTCTCTCTCTCTCTCTCTCTCTCTCTCTCTCTCTCTCTCTCTCTCTCTCTCTCTCTCTCTCTCTCTCTCTCTCTCTCTCTCTGCAAAAAACATATTTTTTTTCACATAGTTGGCACATTATGCTTGTACAGATGTCATTATGTGATGATTGGACGGCAACAGAATTGGCGCGTAAAAACGTTTGGGATAAATATTTTCAATCTTCATCTTTGAAAATTATGTCAGAGCAAAGACTAAAATAAAACCAGATGTTAGTCTTGGGATGGTGGCGGTCGTGGTAAGGTGCACTGATCCTGATCTTGTGCGTCCTTTCCACCAGGGGGCAACCTTTTCATGCAGATGTGTGCAATTTCACAAAACGGCGCCGTTTGGAACTGTCACCAGTCTAATAATAATAATAATAATAATAATAATAATAATAATAATAATAATAATAATAATAATAATAATAATAATAATAATAATAATAATATGGGAGTGGTCTGATGTAATTTGTGATCACTGCACCCGCAGACGTGATAGCATCACTTGAGATTCGTCCTACACGGCATTGCAGACGCAATAACATGAGATCCGTCCAATAGAAATATACAAGCGAAACTACATCACCATAAATTAGTCTCATGTAGAATTACTACTTGTTCCATCGGCTGTTGACTGGGAAAACAAAGTGAACACATAATTTATACGCTCAAACATATGCATATGCCGCGTTGGAGTATGCGCGGACATTTGACATTGATATATTTCTACTTTGGGCCACATTGGGCTGCCAGCAGCACTATTCATGACTTTGGTTTGTTTTGTTGCTCCCAGGTTTCCTTGCTTAAATATCCCAGATAGAACCATTCGCTGTGCTTTCCATCTGACACATATGTCTGGACACTGACGCCTGGTTTCAAGGCAATGGACGGGAGAAACATGGAATACAAAATCTGTTGGTCTGTACTCATCAAACCCTCCTCCAGAAATTGGAGTGTAAATCTGCGATATTCTTGAGTCCACTTCGCCATGACATCATATCTTGCAAAAAAGAAACAGCCACATACCCAAACCATATTTCCATAAAAAATCTGCTTTGGGGTTAAACTTTCATTTCTCTTCTGTACTTGGGTATAAGCAACCTTAGTTACATCGAACCTAGGGGGCACTGCAAGTTTGAAGGTATCCAGGTCCTCCCCGGGATCGTCTCTAAATAAACCGACATCAAGCCAACAAAAATATTTAGTTTTGAAATAATTTTTGTCTACAGCCATTGACATTAATTCATATTTCGCATGCATTGCACTAGAATACTCTGGTATCACAGTATTTGGATGATGTTTCGGATAAGCTGGGTTCTGGAATATCCTGGCTATCTTCGACAGAAGTCCAAAACTCCACATGCCCCTCCTCTTGATATGGAATATCCTGGTTAACCCCGGCGGTAGCTTGGACCGCTGTCGCTTAAGAACTCGAAAACTGTGTTCATTGTCTACAAATGCAATTAATGGGTTATGTATCCTTTTAAATATATACATCCATTCATGGTACACCCCTGGTGATTGCTTGTCAATTCCCTCTCCTTTGCGAAATCTACCTATATCAAAGTAGGCAGTCACGACTGTTACCTCGTCGCTCAGTGCCTCACGCGGGGAAACAGGCGGTGACTGCAACATTGGTATCTGGAACAAAAAGCCGATTGTTAAAACAAGAGATATGAACTTACCAGAGGGAATTACCATTTCGCGTGAAGTGGTCGCCAAAAGACAGCTTTCTTGTGTGTGGGAGGGGGGGGGGGGGGGGGGGCAGGGGGGTGGAAGGTGGAAGGTGGACACGTCTAAAAATTGCGCAGTTGAGAAAAATGTTTGAATGGGACAGGCGTCCAGAATATGTAACTTTGGTCATTATAGCTGCAGTAATGGCACCCATATATCGACACAAGAAACACTGGCTATCAGAGAACGTATTTGAGCTGGAAATCCCCGGGCGGGTATGCATGTATCTCCATGATATCTGCCCGTTGTCATAGCTTGATTCTTACTCAGGCAGTCCACGTATGCAACCAAACGATGTCTCATTGGAATATTCTTCTATGTCGAAGATCTTGCCTGCAGAAACTTAGGCTAGACAAAGGTACACGTCCACTGATAAAAGAAAATTTTAATATGAAAGGTGCTGTCACAGTCAAGATAACCGTGGGTGTTCTGTTGATCAAATCAACTACTTGCTCTAAATACTAAAATTTGTTTAAAAAAAAAAATGAATCTTTCAACATTTCGCTTTAAGAAAGGGCAACGCCGCCCTAACAGTACGTCAGGAAAATCAAGTACTCACATCCATGAGGTGTAAGTTGGTTTTGGAGGCCCATTCGATATCAGTACGGTAATTGAGTTAGCGTAGAGTGGGTAAAATTCTTGAAAGTTAAACAAACTATTTGGTGTTTTTCAGACCCGGATAGTTACATATTTCAAGCCATTCTCCCAAAAAGCGTAGAAATAAACCGAACAGAAGCATAATGCCTCCCCGAGACGAGGCAGCGTTGAAAGGAACCAAATGTGGGATCATTGCCGCAGTTTCATGCGCGTGGCGAAAATGTTATGACGCCTGAACATATCCAGTCAATGCTTACTTATTGACCTTGACATTTAAAACAGTTTATCACGTACAGTTTGGTAACTTTCAAAGTTGGGTCTATTCATATAAATTTATTTACATGTTGGTATTTGCAACTATCAAGGCCCTATCGACGAGAAAATAGGTTCATGCAACTACCATTTTCAGTTGACTGGGGTATCATCATCATCATCATCATCATCATCATCATCATCATCATCATCATCATCATCATCATCATCATCATCGTTTAATACAAGAGCCCGCTTTAATCTTGGCACTGGCCTTGGACGCTTCTTATTTGTACAGTATCACTCTTATTGTCTTTTTTTATGATTTTTAGGATGACTTTTATCAATATTTTCTCCAAGCGCTGTTTAATAGCAGTATCAGTGTCAACATAATTTTTAATGCCAATTGGCTCAAAATTTCGTTCCAAAGCAGACAAAGCTCTGTATATCTCTAGCGAAGTAGGCTTAATCAGGGACGTGTAGCACGTCCCTGGCTTAATGTAGTTTGGGCCTGCTTTGGCCAACACAGGCAAAAAGTTGTCTTTTAATTTCATCATGGATATATAAACTCGTTTATATGTCCATGATTTCATTATGTACATGTTCAACAAGTGTTGCCAGTCTTCACTCACGGGCTCTCCAAGTCAAACCGGGCGTTAACATCAAATGGTTCATGCGACTTTAGATACAACATTCTGCACAAGACAACAGCGCTGTTGACACATGTACATGTATACGTCCAAGCTGCCAGAAAAATTGTAATTCATGGAGCGTGGAGCGGCAGTGGCTCCTGAGTGGTACGCTCGTTTGTTACCGTGTACAATTTGACTTATGTAGCCCATGGACATATAACGTTTATATGTCCATGTGTAGCCCAAAATGACAGTACTGCCGATCGTGACGAAGACTTACCTGAAATTTGTACATGTACCAATGCAAGTAAGTCGCTGCTACCAGGATGAGGGCAACGGTTCCCACGACTGGTTTGGATTTCACTTGGCGTCTGCATCTCAACATGTTACAATGCTTTACATACATATATAAAATGTCTGGAACATGAAGCAAAGTTCACGTAAGAGTCACCCTTGCTGATATGTGGTCTTCAAATTCGTGGCTGTACTTTCAATCGCCATGTTGGATCCTTGGCATGGTATAAATAAGAATATATATATATAGGTCAGTTTCTTCAAGCACATCGAAGTGCGACGGGTTTCTGCGTTGGTGGACCTTTAATTGCCTGTTGTGCATGAATGCTTTTACTTTCCCATGCATCTATGGACGCAATGTTTTCTCCGCCACAGGGCGCCTTGACGGGAGGACTTAGGGACATCCGGCGACGATGACCCTTGCCGTGAATCAAATTCCACTACAGTCATTCCTGGTTCTGTTTTGGTGGCAGAAGGTCACCTTGCTAACAGGAAAATCGGTGACAGTTTTGTCACATGCGTCTGCAAAAAATGTCCTATGTCACACCATGGACATATATCTCGTTAATACCTCCATGGCCCCCCCCCCACACACGCACACACACACACACACACACACGTGTGTGTGTCGGGGCATAATTACTATTTACGTGTGCATTCTCATTCAGTGTTGCCTGACTGTCCTAATGTGCTGAGAGAGACCCAGAATTGCGCGACAAAAATGGCTGAAGTTGTACAGCAGCCTATATGTGACAATTTTCAACTTTCTCCAAGAATTTTGTCAATGTCTTTCCTGTAATATATCATATTGAAATAACAGCACCACTCTTGCTACATTTTTCTTCCTTTCGCCCTGATGTTCCATCAGACCGGTTGCCAAGACAAGACCTGAGACCAGGAACATTAAGTACTGTAAATTGCTTTATTTTCGCGTGTATACATTTTCACGGTTTTGTATTTTTTGACATTTCACTGCAGATTTAATTTCACTGTTTTGGACATAATTTCCGTTCAAACAATGTTATAATACTATTTCACTATGCTTTCAATTTCACGGTTTTGTGTCATTAGCAAAATAACCGAAAATAAGAATAGAGCAAATTAAAAAGCAATTTACAGTCTTTCAGTATTGCTGGTGTCAGGCAAAACCAATCGATATACGCCGCCTGTTTGCCAGCGACGTCATGGTCAATTACAATTTCTCTCTCTCTCTCTCTCTCTCTCTCTCTCTCTCTCTCTCTCTCTCTCTCATCTCTCTCTCTCTCTCTCTCTCTCTCTCTCATCTCTCTCTCTCTCCTCTCTCTCTCTCTCCTCCTCCTCTCTCTCTCTCTCTCTCTCTCTCTCTCTCTATCTCTCTCTCTCTCTCATCCTCTCTCTCTCTCTCTCTCTCATCTTTCTTTTCAGCGAGATCCTGTGTGTTATTTAAGCGGCATACAGTATGTTAAAATACATTGAGCAAAATGACGTTTTAAAGAGTATTACATACAGTAGTGTGTGTCTTAACATGGAATGAGAGAGATGAAGTATATAGTATATAAAATGTGTGACATATACAGTATGTCTTAACATGGAAAAACATGGCGCCGAGAGTAAAGTGTGTGACACCCTGCATGCAGTGAAAAAATGATGTATGTATAATGTGTAATATACAGTGAGTATATTTTAATACTGAGTGAGACAAAATGTGTATAAAAAGTGCGTGATGTAAAGTGTTTGTCTTAATATGGAGTACGAAAATGACGTATGTCAAATGTATGACATACAATACGTCTCACATAAAAGTCTGTGGCGGAGGGGAAAACAAACACTGTTATTGTATCAATTGAGGGTGTGGTTGTTTTACATTTGTGTTCTTCCATTGACAATTCCTTTTCTTATCCAACGTTTTTTGTGAAGATAGTCCTCTGTTTCATAAATGTATTTAATGCACATCCGGCGTAGTTTCATTTAATAATCATTACTAGTATATAGTTTACCATTGCCATAACAGCCACTATTACTACTGTACTGTTACTATTAACATTACAACCAACGTTACCATTGTACTGTTACAATACCATTACAAGCACTAATTACTTTACTTGTACTAATACTGTCGCTGAAACTATTACTGTTACCGCTATTACCTTGTACTTTTATTGTTACTGACACTATACTGTTACCATACTACGTCTTCAAGTACTCCTACTATTACTGTATTTGTGCTACTATTATTACTATTACCAGGTGCGGATCCAGGATTTGTGAAGGGGGGAGCTGAACATAGTAAGTAAGGGCCGGGGGTCCGGGGGTCGCCCAGGCCCCCGGCGGGGTCCAGGGCGGAGCCCTGGTGGGGGGTTAAGGGGGGCGGAGCCCCCCGAAGCTCCAGGGTTTTATTGCATTTAAAGGGCATAAACTGCTTTTTTGTGTCAATAAAATACAGTGGGCTTCCCTCTTACAAGGCACCCAAAATGCAGCCTAAAAGTGGCCTTGTAAGAGGGGTGGCCCCCTTCTTGAGGGGGAATATATATATATGATAAAATGTTACGCTTTCTGCATAAGAATGGTTACTTTTCAAGAGGAGTGGCCTCTGGTGAGAGGGGGCCTTATACAGGGGACCACTGTAAGAGATATGATGTCTGGTTTATCTTCATTTGGGATGTCAGTGTCCATAATAAAACTTTGATAACCATTACAAAGGGTTATATTTTCCAAAGCTTCCATATGCTGTTCAATGGTCATTGGAATTCACAAATTCTCCAGAACAGGAAACTATGTGTAGTTACCATGGTAATATATTTGAATGTTATGTGACACTTGTCAAATGAATTTGAGTCCATAAAAAACAAGGAGGACACATGCAAGTGACCAAACATTTATGAACATGTGTAACTATAAAACATTGAAGCCTGTAGCTGTACACTGGAACAATTTTACAATAACAATAATTTAGGCAGCACCACACAACTACTTGAATGACAAAAAAAGGAATAAATCAAATAACTAATAAAACTACAAAATTAGAGGAATGTTTTGAACTATATTCATAATGCCACAATATATGTTTTAGAGCTTGATTTCACAAATCAGCTAAAGTAAATATAATACATGATCTCAGTACAAATTGTCAATCAGCACCATCTGATCACTTAATATTTAAAATGATCTGTCTGAAATCAGAACAGTCCGAGTTGCACTAAGTAAGACACAAATCCACAATGTGGATGAGGATTTACAAATCACTCATCACATTCAGTCAGTACCACTGATGATACATCTAAATACTTCTAATCATTAACTAACTATAAAACTAAGCCTCTGAAAAATTACTTCAATTGTTCTAAGGAAGTCAAAATATATTACTATGCTACAAATCCACAATACAGGATATGATTAACCATGAACAAATTAAACTAATTCCTCTCCGAGGAATGTCTCCAATATCACAAGTTTTAGAAAAACATATGTGCTTTTTGAATTCATAAATGTGTAAAAAGTATAAATCTTCAGTCAGCAGCAAAAGCAATACTTAGTAGTCATGAAATCATTTATCTATCGCCTTGCTTATTAGAGGAAACTAGAGTGAGGTAACTCTGCTGAAAGAACCAATACAAACTGCAGATACGTATATCCATCGTGCAGTTCTGTTTGCTGCTTCATTTAGTTACTTATCTCCAAAAACACAGTCAAAACAGTTGTAAGCAATAATGTCTCTCTATCTATTTATTGGACGCACATGTGAATTCCGAAGGAAATTTACAATGCATGGCGGGAAGTAAAATAGCATGGCTCCTTGCGATTCGCTACTTTGGCTTATGCATTCACGTTGGGAACCAGTCTTCCTGCATCCGACGGAGGGCGCTGCAGTATTTGTTGTTGTTTTTGTGCCTGTCAGCCTGAGGATCTTTGACACCACGTTGATTTATCGACTCTGTGTCTTTGAAATTTGGTGATTCGGAAAGCTCGGACCAAAGATGTAATGGGTAGCCCCCCTATACTTTCTCGTGTGACCGGAGATGACCAACAATTTTTGGAGGCGCCAGAATTTTTTTCTTTTAATTTTTTTTTTTATTATTATTTATTTTATTATTCCCCCTAAATCCGCGCCTGATTACTGTTGTAATTCCCATTTGCATTACTATAACGATAAACTTTTTAAACCACTCTTGCAATCCCCATGTGTCGGAACTATTGTCACTTTCTCCTGCATACAGTCAAAAGTATATTGTAAGTACTTAATTATTCAACAGTGTTGCCACTCAGCTATGAGTATGTTTAACCACGAGAAATCTGTTTCTAACACAAACATAAGGGTTCAGATGTGGGTAGTGTCACCAAGTCGGCTGTGCATATTTAAGTTGGTGATATAGTATATGCTCTGCTGTGTAGGCCTACTGTTGAAATACCTAAATTGCTCTCTATTTTCTTGACGCTTTATCAAAATATATTAAAATTGTACCGAATTAAAGTGAAAAACAGAATGAGACAGAAATAAGTTGATACATTAATCAATCATAGAATCCGATATAATGCAGCAACTGACATGCACTTCCAGAAACTGACGAAAAAAAACGAGGAAAAATTGGGAGAGAAACAGAAAAGAAGAAAGCAAATGACAGACAACAGAAAAAACTGACAAGAAAAAATAAATAAGGAAAGAAAGCCAGGAGAGAGAAATAAAAAAAAAAGACAGCTACAGTGAGAACAAAGAGTAAGTCAGGTCCTTGACTTCTGATTTGCCACCTTGCCTGCGTGCCATGGGTGCCATGGCGGCACACCCACAACTTACAGCCGGGAGGGTTACATGCAGAGGTTGGGATAGCATTTTCCGAAATTGAATGCAAATCCTGACATTCTGGTGGCATGGGAGCCTGAAAGTAATCTAAACCATAAAACTAAACTTACCTAAACAGCTAACTAAGTAGAAAAACACAAAGGCGATACACACAATCATTATTCGGAACTACGCATGCGTGGACCAGGTGGAGAAATTTTCAGATTCAATATTTCTGAGCCGAACCCACAGAAGGACGAGGTGTTTCCACTTTCGCTGCGTGGATACTTGTCTAAAGGACGCAGGTACAAAAATAGGGAAATCCAATGTAGACCTGCATAGAAAGTTTTAAAATATCGTCATAACGAGTTTATTTCTCATTATAAAGTCGTAAATCCCTCCTTATAAAAAGGTTTTGTTTGTCTGTTCGTTTTGTGAGTGTGTGTGTGTGTGTGTGTGTGTGTGTGTGTGTGTGTGTGTGTGTGTGTGTCTGTGTGTGTTTTAAGTAAGCCTATGAGCAAACCCACCTCCGGTTAAATAAGGCAAAAAATCTTCCAAGAAATGTGTTGTTACTGCCACAGCGTGAGGGCATCTATAATCACCACAATGTACCATGCAGGATCATCTACTCAGAGACTGGCCCCTTTAATCAAACATACGAGCACATGTGGCCTGAGAAACTATCGACAATTGTAATCTGGCTACGCGAGGGAGTCTTCCAGAGTCCTAACTCTGTCCTGAATCCAGCAACAAATTAGGTTGTTCAGCCAATTTACGTCGTAAAACAGTTTTTCACTTAGGCCTTAAGCACTCGTAATTTGTTCTGTTTCTGATAAAAATATGTCAAATTTTTAAAGTTGTAAAGTTTTCTTCTCACAAGTCGCCACATTCTGTTGCTTTTAACCAAAGTGAAAATGTCGTTCTTTATGTTAAAGAAATGTATGCTTAATTATACTTTGGCCCATAGAGTCAAGGGTTTGATGGGTGTACCAAGCGTGCAACAGGTCACGTAGGCCTACCTGCACAGGATTAGTTTTACGGACTTGTCATTCGGTGCTGCTTATAAATATGATATCGATAAAACAGGTTAAGTTTGGATGGAGCCTGGATTTTCAAAGTCTGGAGGGTATCTATAGGGATGTCGAAAGTATAGTAGGCTTAATCTGTATCGCGAGGCCGCGAAGCGACTGAGCTTGTGGGTGGGGTCAGTTGGGGAGTTTGCGAAATAGGCCTATGAGGGACAAAAACCTATCTCTGGTGCATTCTAACGGCCAAATTTATCTTATTAGATTTTTTTTTCTTGGGGAGCGAGGGTTTTTTTCGAACCCCACAAATCCATTGGTCTGCCACTTGTCTAATATACTCAGCTTCGCCTCGGATTGGCAGTCCATCCTTCAGGTTTACAGTTCTTCCTGTCCTACGCATACAACTTACAAGTGCACCATTTCATTAAATATGGTATACTAGCACTCGCTTGTTGTGATAGCGGCTGACGATATAATAGTAAAACCAGCCAAGTGGAGGAGACGAGTCAGCAGACTGGCCTCGTTCCTCCCCCCCCCCCCCCCCCCGGCGGATCACTCCGAGTGCTTGCACGAGGAGTGATCCGCCGCGGGAACGAGGCCAGTCTGCTGACGAGTCTCCTCCACGCGGCTGGTTTTACTTTTATCCAGTAATTATAGCTGTAATTTTATTTTCATCGTTAAATACAAAAAAGACAATTAAAAACAGTTTCAAAATTTATTTCATCAAACAAGACTCTGCGTATGAATAACTGTAACGCAGGATCCAGTGATTGGGTCATTTGAAAACTACATGCTTGACGTGCGCCACCTACAAGAATTTAGAAGGAAAGTAGTTCTCAGTGACCTTTGCACTGTGGTGATATGGATTGACCTTAGCACTGTGGTTATATGGACAAGGTTATCACCCAGTCTGTATCTTCCACCTTTTCTGGATGATACAGCTATAATTACTGGATAAAACCTCATATCGAATCTACTTTGAAGGAATTGATAACCTGTTGTGACGTCACAACTCACATTCCGTCCAAAGGCCAAAACCATAGATTAATTAACAATTAAGAAACTCAAAAGGCTTCCAAGCATGAAAACAACCCGGACAAATTGCAGTTGAGCAGCATGTTTCTGATAATTTGTTGAGACAGACTGACATGCGGTTAAGTGGCGGAATACTAGTAGGCCTACTTTCACAAATACGTTTCACAGCCTGCTGCCTGTCCCGAATGCTTCATGCTAGGTTTGTTTCAAACATATGATCTTTGCATTTTTGAAGCAATGGTTTCACAGTGTCTATCATAGTAACGTAATAACATGATTAAAATATGTCACACCTGGAACTTCTACTCTGTCCACAGTATAGCAGACATGGGATTGAGTGGGGTGACAAGGCGCGGAATTCTTATTGTTCTATTAACAAGGTGGGGGGAGGGGGTTCATAAATTGTGTGTGAGAGATACAGAGAATCTTACATGGCTGAGAGTTACTATTTTTTTTCCACCAACAACGATTCTGTGTGAGAGAAAAAGAGTATCTCGCTCTCCAGCCATGTAAGATTTGTTCATTCTATGTTAAATTGGTTGTTCACCGAAAAATATGCCCTACGCCTACTTCCAATGCTGACCTGCTGTGCCGCGTTTGTTTAATTACGTTTGTCGTAGTTATTCAACGTCACGTATAACGTATAATGAAACATCCCTTGCGTACATTTTTTTTACGTGTTAATGCAGTGCGTCACTGATTTGAACACGTTACAATTTCGTAGTAACAATGTTTAGGTCATGGGATCTACAGTGAGTTACTACTTTTGAATTTCATTCGAGAAAATAATTCACTCTCAAACACAGATGATAGAATAAATGGAGATATGTTCATAGAACACGCCAAAAATTTCGTTTCTCCTCAAAACTGAATAAATAAAATCACCAGTTCCCTTCTCGAAAAGGTATTCTTGCATATCTTCAACCCCCACTCCCGCTAAAACCACAAACAAGATGGAATCTAAGCATTGACAGCATCATGGTACACACATAAAACCGGCGAATGATAGCGATGACGACTTCTAAACGTACAGTGAAGAACAAATCAAGAATGTCTCTTTCATGATCAATGAATTTATATCACAACTAAGATATATATATATATATATATATATATATATATATATATATATATATATATATATATATATACATAATACACACACACACACACATATATATATATATATATATTCGTAAAAAACAAGTACCACACTTAACATTCAGCAAGGTCAATTTTAAGAAAAAATACATATATCATCCTATTATGTGTTTTCTATATAGTGTAACTCTTACTCCAGTGGCTGTTGTCATTCATGAAGCTGTATGTCTACTATGCCTTTTTATCCATGTGTTCTTGCTCAAGTAGCCAAGATATGCCCAGTTGACATTTTGTGGATTTTGCGCGTATGCTTGTAGACTGATGCTTGGTGTCATGCCTGCAGCTGGCGAAAACATGGAGTACACTATTTGTTGATCTGTGTTCATCAGGCCATCTTTTAGAAATTTTTCAGTGAACTTGCGGTATTCGCGGGTCCACTTTAACATTACGTCATATCTTGCAAAAAAGAATCCCCCACTTACCCACACCATATTTTCATAAAATATTTGCTTTGGAGTGAGACTTTCATTACGATAATGTACTTGTGAATAAGCCACACGACTAGAATCAAAATGTGGTGGTACTGTGAGTTTGAAGATGTCTGTATGTTCTCCAGGATCGTTTTTAAATAATCCTATGTCAATCCAACAAAAATTCTTAGTTCTAAAATAATTTTTTGTCACGGCTATTGACATGAGTTCATATTTTGCATGCATCACACTAGAATATTCTGGTATCACAGTATTTGGATGATGTTTCGGATAAAGAGGATTGCCGAATATTTTGGCTATTTTGGGAACAAGCCCAAAACTCCACAAGCCCCTTCTCTTGATGAAAAATATCCTAGTTAACCCCGCAGGTACATTAGAGCGCTGTAGCTTCAAGATCCGGAAACTTTCCTTAGTGTCTACGAATGCAACTAATGGATTGTGGATCCTTTTGAATATAGACATAAACTCGTGGTACATTCCAGGAGAGTGTTTACCCGCCCCTTCTCCTTTCTGGAACCGCCCGAGGTCAAAGTACGCTGTTACTACTGTTGTGTCATCCCGGAGGACATGCGACCGCGACCCAGGCAATGATGAAACGACTGGGATCTGGAAACAAAACACACACACACACACAAGGAAGGAGGAAAACCATGGAACATATGCAGAGTTGTCAGCCATGGAATTTATAGGTCGACAATTTTTAGATATGTATAACGGAGAGATCCCAATTAGTGTTTCTATTGATCTCTCTAAAACATTTTTTAACAAATTACAACTCCGAAAATTTTATTTTAAATTATAAAAAGATCGTCTCCCAGCCTACTTCTATCTTTTGCCGATTACACCAACTCTACAAATACATGACCATTATACTAGAAGGAAACAACTTTATTTTACAACGTATACTTCTCATACATTTACCAAAAAATGTTTGCAACATGAAATCGTTCTCATGTTGAATACAACACCTGAACGTATATTGGAAAAGGTACATACTCGAAATTATTTTGAATTCTCTCTCTCTATCAAAAGAAAAATTTGTGCAATATTATGAAGGATTGTGTACAATTTCAAATTGCTAAATTTTTAATCGTAATTAGCATTGTATATAAATTTTTGCTGTGTATAGTTAGCGCCTCTATGATCACTTTATTATTATTTTCATACTCTTAGATATGGGCTGGCACACATGATAGTGGTCTATTCAAACTCTTTATGTGTGTCTCCTTGACATACTATTTCTTATATACATGCATTATAGTTTGAACTTTTGCTTCTGATAATATTCATGTATGCTTATTTTAGGAACTCTGTTTGCTGAGTCAGATAGACACTCTTGGATCTTGAATCTTTTGCATCATATTCACACCATTTTTGGTAAATGGTCAATTTTAATAGAGAAATATAAAATATTTTCTAGGAATCGTACGTAAAAGTTGGGTCGATTCATTTAAACACACATGTGAATACACAGCCACATGCCTTATATTCTTTGAAGTTAAATGCGGCAGCCTTGCCAAGATTTTCAGCTGTGTAAAATGACGCAATCATGGGAGTCTCTTGCTATCAATTATTAGTGATGCACATGTGGTTACAGCTGGGGGAGCCACACAGTGCAGCATTGCACAAAACACAGGGGAATCCCAATACAAAGAGGTAGATATCAGATCAGCTCCAGTGTTGATGCGAACTGTAGTGATGCATGGAGGAAGAAACTGGATCTAGTAATCTAGTTTCTTCATCCATGAATGATGCATGTTCATCGTTACTTAGGTTGTTTACCTGTGGACACGAGGATGTGCATTGTGTAAATGCTTTTGCACGCTTGCTGATCGCCCATACCAAAATTTTAAACGCCTGTGACTAAAATACTTAAGCATCCGACAATGCTCAGTATCCTGTACCCTGTACGCTGGGAAACAAACCAATACATGCATGACGTCACAGCAGCTTAAATAACCAAAGTCTGTTATAATAAAATATGTGTTTTACACTAGAGAGCTAATCATAAATTTTAAAGTTAACTCAGTGTATAACTTACCACTGAAAGGGTTAAACAAGACAAACGGAAATTCTGTATTTGATGACAAAATATCCCCATGCATGAACAAGTACTGAAAAATATTTGCACCGCAGACGTCGAATTGAGGCAGTAATTTAGAATGGAGACTTGTAGTTTCATACCTGTCAACTCTGTGCCGATTTGTATGGCGCTTCCCGATTTTGAGGCTCCAAAGTTGTTAAAATGAAAATTTTGAGGAAAAATGGCCCCGTTTGTTTCGATGCGCTTTATACCCGGATCTTTCGATTAAAAATTTCGGGGGGTTGACACCGATGCAGTTTAGTGTGTTCGGTCCTGCGGTATATTCCTACGAATGTCTAGCGTGTGACACTCACCTGTACACCACTTTTCAACAACCTATAACCTGCAAAGTAAGACGTGGAAATGAGAAGGACTGTGACGACCAGCGTCCCGACTGATTTTCTCTTCATTTGACACCTGAATGCGTGCGTATGCATGCTATATCACCTTGTCGTTGATGGGAATACCATGTTGGTCATATGGCAGTAAAGATGAGAACATAGCACCGTTCGACCCTTGTTTATAAACTGTAGAGCGCTGGTGTCTCTCCTTGGAGCCATGGTGGAACACGTGCAGTATAATATTCGGGTCAGACTGATCAACCAAGTGCAACGGTTTCGTTCGTTTGCTTTCAAAACATTACCAGTACGCCTATTGTGTATATTGGGGACAGTTTTGACAATGAGTCAGAATTTCTTCACACACAGGTACCCCGGTACGCAACGTTTGTCTTGTATACAATAATTATCTGGCCAAGATGTATTTAAATTGTGTGGTGTCCCTGTGGATTTTCTTCTTATGTGAATTTTTTTTTTTTTTTTGCTTTCGTTGGTTGCAAACAACTAGTTGCATATTTTTTCAGTGAATGGAAGGATGGATGGCACCTGGACATACGTATAAAGACAGACAGACACATATATGAACAGACATAATGTTAGACACACAGGTAGATCAATAGCCAGATGGGTCAATAGATGGATGAATAGTACATATATATATATATATATATATATATATATATATATATATATATATATATATATATATATATATATATATGTGTGTGTGTGTGTGTGTGTGTGTGTGTGTGTGTGTGTGTGTGTGTGTGCTTGTATGCAGACAGGCATATTGATGGATGGATGCTGCATCATTAAGAAAGATACCACGCACCATATAGATTGACATTGGCACGGAATCACCCACCCAGTCCAGGAAACTCATTTCTATTATGGTCCAAATACCAACTTAACAATCAGACGACATACATTTTAAACATATACGTACAATCAAACAATGAAGGAAATATATAAAATGAAATAATCTGGCGTGTAAGATAGAAAAGATGAACAGATATCTGTAATAGGCCAGCTGTGAGTCATATCTAGCTTCCGCATTGAATTCTGTTGGGTTCTCACCGTATCAGATTAATAATGTCGACTTTTAAAATGATTTGCGGGAGCTTTTGTGGTTCAGCACTGGCATCTTATAAATTCCATGTGGAGGTAACGGGTGATTCTACCTTTGAAACTGAATTTGAGTTTAAAACTAGCAACTCATCTGGTAAGTTAGCTTGTCAAACGCAGCCTCATTAGAAAACACGCAAATCAAGAGCAGAGTTGTATTGAAATTACCACAATAGTTATAATGAAATCGTTGTTTATCATTCATCCAATTTTGGGTAACCAGCAAAAATATCCGTGATGTGCGTTCCTGGCCGACATTCTGAAGCAATTCGCATGGCGCCACTCTGTGTTCTCTGGAAACGAATCAAATCCTGTTTTCCGAGAGGGGTAGACCAAACAGTACTGCAATAATCAAAGTGAGGGAAGATGAGGGTATTGTAAAAGGGTGATTTTAGTTTGTAAAGGAAGACATTTTGCAGCTCGTGCGAAAATGCTTCAAGCTCCATTTAATTTAGCTACCAAAACATCTAAATAATCTGTAAATTTCATTGTACAGTCCAGAGTCACGTTAAAGTATTTAAAATTTTGAACCTTTATTAATCTCAATACCATCATCTGAAAGATTGAGATTTATCTGGTTCTTCTTAGAAGTGATCGGCATATAAATTATCTTGCTCATGTTGAGATTCAATTTGTTTGGTCGAAGCCAGGTGGAAATATGTTGAGTATCTTCAATTAAGGCTTTAGATATCAGTTTGTGATCATGATCAGCATGATAGAAAACAGTATCATCCGCGTACATGCAGACTGAGCTGTGTACTAAGCTGATACAGATATCATTTATGTATAAAATAAAGAGGAGAGAGCCTAGGATAGCGCCCTGAGGACGCAAGTACTGATCAGCATTGGATAAGAGATATTATCGTTTATGCAGGCAACTTGTATCCGGTCTGTGAGGTAATCGCTGAACCAACGCTGAGCGCTGCCTTTGAAACCATACTGATTAAGTTTAAGAGTAGTTCATGACTCACAGTATCAAACGCCTTTTTAGGTCTAGTGCAAGGAGACCAAAGAGAATTGTTTCTGTTGATCTCGTTGTGCACGAACTCAGTGAAGTAATGTAAACTAGTCTGTGTCGAATGTTTGGGTCGGAAGCCAGATTGTTGGAAACAAAGTAGATTCTTTTTGGTGCAATACACATAAACCTGATCATGAATAATACGCTGGAGTAAATTAGACACAATTGGCAATATAGAAATATGTCTGTAATTTCGGGGGGTTGTGCAAGAACCTTTTTTGGAGATAGCAGTAATTATGGTATTTTGAAATCTGTAGGATATGTACTGTTTGCCATACACAAATTGAATACAAAGGCCAGGCTGCGAAAGATTGCCGGGGATGCAATCTTGAGCAGCCTGGCTTGTATATTGTCCAAGCCTGTGGTTTTATCGATCTTTATCATGGTATTGTCTAACTGGAAGCTTTGAAACATCATGGTCCGACACTTTGTGGAAAGCGAATGCTGGACAGGAATGGAGAAGATACTTTCAGATGTAGTCCAGAGGGGATGTGCTAATATTTTGGGATAGTTCTGCACCAATTTTGACAAGATACCTATTGAACGAATTGGCAAATCTGTTGGAAGTCAGACACAATTGTGTCAATTGTGTCATTTACTATTTATGAAGGTGCATTGCTTTGCAAACATCTGGAGAGCAGAGATTTTAGAAGCTTCTGACATTCCCCTACAGTATACTTTATGTTTTCAATGCCATTAGTATCATAGACTGTTCGAGCCATTGTTGTAACTTTGTTTTTCATTTTCTTTCATTCAGGACCACAACTATAACGGTACTAAAATTTGGAATTCCATTCCCCAGCATATCCATGATATCTAGTCTCTGTATGCACTTGAAAAGAATTTAATTTCACATGTTTTGGAAACTGTGCCCTCTTTTTGAGTATTTTTACTCTGGGGCCTTATATGTCACCAGAAATATTTTATTAAAATGCAATATGTATTTTGCGATTATTATCTCGTCTTTTTAATCTCAAATGAATTTTTTCTGACTGTTGATTTTCACTCTGCACCCATACATCAACAGATGTGTAATATGAACATGGACTGCTAAACAAACTTGTCAGATTGAATCTGGTGCAAAAGTTGTGTTAATCAATTGTGCTCTTGTTTGTCGTCGCTTTTCCTCTTCTTCACACACCAAGGACGCAAACCATTGCATACTTCTCCGACACTGAAATGCTTGAACGGGTCATTGCTCCACCTGACGGGTAAATGAGGACACCGTGGCGGCCCGCAAACCACTGATCCCCAGTTAACTGCTGGGAAGGCAGGGAACTAATAATAATAATAATAATAATAATAATAATAATAATAATAATAATAATAATAATAATAATAATAATAATAATAATAATAATAATAATAATAATAATAATAATAATAATAATAATAATAATAATAATAATAATAATAATAATAATAATAAAAAAGTGGAGTTAGAGCATCTGTTCATGCATGTAGGATTGCGTAGATAACAAAATTCCGGTAAAGATATGTGTTGAAATTGTAAGTCTTTGCAATATAAACTGAAGACCGTTCAAGTCGAAATGAACTGTGTTCAGGCAACACACGATTCCTACGAGTATGCACAGAAGTGGCTATCTAGCGGCTGCTATAAATCGATAGGTCGAACCTCCAGAGCCGGCAGCAAGTGACATTACATTTGAATGGCAGCGCAGGAAAACAAGCAAAACATCCGTATTTTTGCACGATATGGTATTGTTTACAACACGTATTCGGCCAGATCTTTAATTTTGCGTATGTTTCCTGCCTAAATTCACTTCGATGTTAAAAAAAAGTCAATAGTTTGCTTTAAAAAATCGCTCAATGAATCTACAGTATGTAGGCCTATACGGCATTCAGCCATAGTGTGCAGACGACGCAACCGAGGTGAGCGAATCCAGTTAGCATTCAAATACAGGAACACTTTTTATCGGACAAATTTTGGTATATCAAATGAAACTTGATTAGTATCATATTTAGCTGACCTTCCGTGCTGACAAAGTGTAAATTTAATTATAACGAAGGTTGAAACTTAGCTCATCATCTGTCGCTTGACTGCCTTCCTTTGTGGACTTTCACATGCCGGCATAGATGCAGGGAGCGTTCATTTTCCATCTTTCGATGTATGATCGATATGATATTATGATATATGGTAAGATTTTATTTCAGGCACGCTGGCAATGACAGTCACAGTTTAGAGTAATCACAATTGGTGAATTTGTCACATTTTCTCACGTGTCTATCATTTGATATGGAGATTTGTTTGCGAATATTTCTTCCCAAGGTTCATTTCTACAGATTTACACAATGCAAGGCCTAAGGAGGTTTAATGTCTTTGTCAGAGTCCTGACAGCTGTGAGACCCTGTGTATGATTAATGCAAATATCAAGAAACGTCTGTACTGATAGACCCCCCCCCTTTAAATAATTAAATGGATAGATAGGTAAGCAGATAGATAGATAGATAGATAGATAGATAGATAGATAGATAGATAGATAGATAGATAGATAGATAGATAGATAGATGAATAATGGATGATGTAATGCTGAAACATGTGCTCAAGGCAATATATATCTTCATACATAAATTTCCGCTAAACATATGTATATACGAATAAATAAATAAATGAATAAATAAATAAATAAATAAATAAATAAATAAATAAATAAATAAATAAATAAATAAAATATTTTAGAACAATAAAAATGATATCATTAATAAGTTAACTTCTTCCTGATTTATCTTCACCACTAAATTTAATCGATTGTCCCATTTTGATCCAATAAAAATTGATTCAATTTTCAGTTCCTTGATGATAAAAACGTATTGGGGATTCTCTACAAAATAATTCAATCATTTTCAATTGAGGACCAAAAATGAAGAAGTCAAAAACTTTGCTAATTTTAGGGGCCATTCAATTATTACGTAAGGAAAAAAACACTTTCCGACCCCCGACCCCTCCCCACATGCACGTAAGGCATACGCAAGAGTCTCACCCCCGCCCCTCCCTCTTTGCACGCAGTACACAAATCAGTTTGGTAACTGCAAATCGCCAATCATGACATAGTGGTGGGCCCAAAAGACCCGTATCTTAACTCTGTTATATAATCTACCGTATTCATCCCAATAAGTGTACAGAGTGCTTAAAAAAACCCTGAAAATTTGCATTGACCCCCCCCCCCGCAAAAAAAAAAAAAAAAAAAAATTAAGTACACAGCATCGTGGTCAAAGCACAAGAAGTTCATCTGAGTTATTGAGCCTTTTTTTTCTCCTTGCAAGCACCGTTTGATGTATTTCATACGGTCAGCGCAAAACTATCATGACGGTTACATTCAATACAAATAGTTGTTTAAATTTTGTTGTGTACAGTAGAAGTAAATATATAGTTCATTGAGCTATATTTCTTTTAAATATAGGATCATGTTTCCACATAGACTATACTGTGCATTCAAACATTGTCCCCTTTGATATCACCGTCGCCGGACGTCGCCACGCGGCCCATAATGTAAAAGTAATAGAGTGCACGTCTTCTGGTAATTCTGGCAGAAAAGGGACGATTTGGCATCTCACATTTGGCTTGGACGAGGAGTCAGAGGGGCAAGTTGGTTGTGCAGGATACATTCACAGGCATCAATGACTTAATTTTTACTTCTAACCTCATATTAACTTATATTTTGTCGTATTATGAAAACAGATCCCCGAAAAAAAAAAAAAAAACAAAAACAAAAAAAACAAAAAAACAAAAAAAAAAAAAAAAAAAACAAACAAACAAAAAAAAAAAAAAAAAAAAGCGTTTGTACGCAACATGGTTTACTCACCCCCCCCCCCGTACCCATGCCATACTGACCACTCAACCCCCTTCCCGCTTCTTGCATACGCAATACTTGAATGACCCTTTAAAAATTGGAAGTTTTCCATACATTGTGTTTTCATCTTGGGAAAAATTAATGCACTTATCAGCAAGCCCTGACACGTTTTTGTAGATATTTATCTGTTGATCACAGGAGAAAAAAATGGGAAAATATATCTTGAATATTTTTCGAGATGAAGACCCAAAAAAAAGCACATTTCCCCCCCAAAATGCATTATTTATTTTGCAATTTTAAACGTTTGGTTGAGTTTTTGTTGCAGATTACTCGTAATTCTCTGATCCCTTGTCATCAAATTGATATAGTCTTGATATATATGGGTGTTTATTTTCTTTTCTTTATATATATTCAACTCAAAAGTGAACCCACTTTCAGGGGTTTCCCACCGCCTTAAGACAATTTTTATGAGACTTTATTTTGGCACACACACTTGAGCAAAAGGCAAAGCAAAATATGCCATCCGAAAAAGGTGGGTCTGAAGTGATTCAGTTAACAATGCAGACTTAGAGCAAAAGCTTATCTATCGACATTCAAAACAATTAGAGATGCAATTTGTTTAATTCTTCCAGCTTTTGACATTGTCATGACAGATGACCATTTTCATCTGGAAAAAATATAGATTAAAAAATATGTATATAGGATCATGTTTCCACATAGACCATACTGTGCATTCAAACATTGTCCCCTTTGATATCACCGTCGCCGGACGTCGCCACGCGGCCCATAATGGTTCCAGCTTTTGACATTGTCAGGACAGATGACCATTTTCATCTGAAAAGAAATACAGATTAAAAAATATATATATATTCATTCATTCATTCGTTCATTTATTTATTCACGGAAAAATATAAAATGCTTCCTTTTAAAAATATATATTTATTCATTCTTTCAACCATTTATTTATTTATGTATTCACTTATCTGTCTATCTATCTATCTATCTATCTATCTATCTATCTATCTATCTATCTATCTATCTATCTACCTCTCTATCTATCTATCTATCGTCTGTCTGTCTGTTTGTTTGTTTGTCTGTTTGTTTGTTTGTTTGTTATCTATTCCCTTTTATCCATCGCGCTATCAGCTGAGCTTATGTCTTTAGTTTAGACGTATTGACCTTGCGGCAAGCCAACCAAAATTTCAGCTCTTGAACACGCAGCTGATATGTGGTCCTATCGCCTTATTTAGCGCCTTCATTGTCCTCTTCTCTGAGTTGTATATCAGCCATTCTAGAAGAAATTCATTACAGATATTATCTTAGCAAAATTTGCAGAAGTGATACCGAAAAAGTTTATTGGTCTTTACCGGAAAGTCATACAATCTCACCACATCACCTGTCAAGATGAAGTAGCGAATCAGCTTCTTTGTGATAAGGGCGGATCCCTTGATTTCCGGGAACTTCGCTGTTTTCGGATGAATCTGGGTCACGCTTGAGCCACGCTGATCGTGATCAGTAATAAATTACAATGCCAGCATGCGATAGTGTTATGTGTTTGTGTAACTGGATAAATATTTTGAGACTACTTAGGCCTACATGGGATTTGGTACAGCCTGGCTTTTATCACCAAAGGTTGCACATTCAAAGTGCCTTATAGGCCCTAGGCCTATAATATATCGAGTATCATTGCTTTGCTACTAGTACAAGACTGAGCTGATACTAAATGACCCAGGAGGTAATTGTTTACCCATATTTTGACCATTTAGAAGCAAAGAAAGTGTTAATAGTAGAAAATACGTCGATTAAGCAGGCGGGTATTACAATGTAAATAAACAGTAAATCGACAGATCGACCTATCTATGTACCTTTGCCTTTTCCCGATAGGTGCCGCATCTACGTAATAATGGTGTAATACCGTGTATTTGGTAAACGATGGCAACACAGGACCTTCCCCTGCATTTTCAAATTCTAGTGACCCTACATTATTTGAGAAAAGAACTTCATTTGCATTGTGTTATATAAACACCTACATGTAAAGGCAATGAAAATGAAGTTCATTGCTTATATTTATATTTCTCCATCTTTGTTGCAAGCCGAAAGGTTAAAACATGTAACTTAAGCTGCTCATTCTTCAGAGACCTGCCAAATACTAAAAATACTATATTTATATTTCTTCCCTTTGCTGCATGCTAAAACGTGGACCAAATCTGACTTTCAACTGCTCATTCTTTAGAGATCTGCTTAATGCTAAAATTGTTACTAGATGGCGTAAACCAATCCACACGAGAGTCAAGAAAGCAGAGACATCCAAATTTCAGTCAGGAGAGGTACAAACTTTTTTCCCTTCTCTGCAAACGTTATCAATACCAGGTGCAAATTTGAAGGCTCTGTTAGATGAGAGGACTGGCCTTGCTTATTCTTGATTGCTATACATTATTGTGTTCAAGTGAAGACTACTCCTATTCCTCAAAGTAAGTTATATACGCAGAAAAGTTCCGAAAGTCACATTTAATCCCCCAAAAATGTCAAGAAAGTGAGTCATATCTTTCACTTCAGATGAAAAAGTCACAGATTACCGGCCCACATGCACTGGTAAACCACTTTCTTGAACGGGTGAGTGACGCACCATGGAAGATCAGTATAAAATATGTGATAACTCGATATTTGAGGAAATCAAGGCATGGAAATATTAGTTGCCCTTCTAAAAGCATACACATTTCTAAGGAAACGGACTTTAGAGGAGTTTAGAGGTGTGTGAGAAAGGTAATTGTACGTGGTTTACCAGCGGGATCGGCCGTTGGCATTTCTTGTGACGTTTTTCGGTTTTTCTTGGTTTAATTTAGAAAAACACGAACCCCTGTCACCATAGCAATCGTAAATAGGATATTTATTATTCTCATATGCAAGGGTAATTGCTCATTATTATCATTATTATTATTATTATTATTATTATTATTATTATTATTATTATTATTATTATTATTATTATTATCATCATCATCATATGCAATGGTAATTTTAGTTTATAATCAAAGGTAATTAAATACTAAACACTACAACCTTAAATAGATTATAGATATCATTGCCAGATGATGCCATCACTTTATATAAACTGTTTTTTCTGTCCATATATCAAATAAGCCATATATATTACAGCATGTTCATATGGGTGACTCGTGTGGATCTGTTGAATGTTTATCTTTGCGGATATTTGCTGTATTTTTATGTACACAATGCATTAATGTAACCACGACAGAATCGCTCACACGTGTATATGCGAATATATTTCTCATTACCTGTGGCAAAGCTGCAAAAAATTAATGTTTATTTCCATTTTATACAGGAGGCAAGTCTAGATTCCCATGATCTAAATGAGTCATTTAGATCACTTACGTTAGAGGAAGAGAAGCTGGCTGACCCAAAAAATGAACAGGTACAGTTGGAGGTTAGTAGACATTTATAAGTCTATACATAATATGTATAATGCTCAGCTTGTTGCTTAACTACCTGTACATGTGAAACCTGCCTTGAAAAACCACCCCAAAGGATGACCAAATTGTGGTCGCTCAAGACAGGTGGTCTCTCATAGGAGGTATTTTTACAATAAAAGTATCAAGCAAATTATATTGAAAAGTTGGTCTCTTATGGCAGCTTGTCTCGCATTGGAGTAGTCTTTCAAGACAGGGACCAATGTATTTGAATTATTCCCTGTGTTATTGACTTTGTGGATTCCTGTTCTCAAGTGTTTTGGAAATGAATTGAATTCTCTTAGACTGAGACTGATGGGGGGATTGACAAAAACATCTTACATTTATGGAGTATCTGTCAACATAATGCTTAGTTTTCTGTTTTGAAATATCTTTTCACTGCATAGGTCATCAGGATTTATGTGTCTTGCTATATACAAGTTCATTACAAAAGCGTATCTCCCATATCTCAAAATTATTGGCAGCCACGGAGTTTAAAGAATTATATACATAAGTTTCAATTTTTGACCCATATGTGGTATATAATTGTTCTATAAAATGTACCAATAATTGAATGTGGAGAATATGGAGACATTCCCGAATTACCCAGTCAGAAATTTTGAGATCTTAGAGTGCACTTTTGAGGGCAAAAGCCTCTAGAAGATACATGTATGATGCAGTTTACTAGTTTATGTTCATGAAGTGTAAACGTAATGAAAATGTATGATTGTTAATCATTGCAGGGTGAGGTTGATGCAGATGAAGAGGACCCAGCTTTGGTAGATGTAGAGGCACTGATGGCTGATATATCAGTGAATGGTAATACAAACAGTGATCTGAGTGATGATAGCAGTGAAGAAAGTAGTGACAGCAGTGAATATTGTCAGCCTTTGGAAGATATTTCATGGGAGTCAGATGATGAAACAAGTACACCATTCACTTGTGATTTGTCTGCTGTGCCGGGGCCAGTCTCTCATGAAGCATCACAGAATACGGGTGAATTGCCTTTGCAAACAGACAATATTCTGTGCACCAACATTCCATTTCATGTATCAGTAAAATCAACCGTAACAGTTAGTACAAGTGAGCAGCCAGATGTACTGTTACCTTCAGCAGATGCAAGAAGTGAAATATGTAAGCAACCATTTGAAATAGTCAACAGTGAAAAGTTGTTACCTTCACAAACTGAAACATCAGCAGGTACCACAACCTTAGAAGCTGATGATACTAGTCTGCAGCAGGACTGTATCACAGGAGTGTCACCTGAGGAGCAAATGGGCTTTCCTCCCTTTAGGCCACCTGCTCTATTATGTAGGCACCCACCGCCAGCCATTGGCAGGGATGATGACATTAAGAAGTTAAGAGAAATTCTTGATGATTTCTTAATCAAGAGTGGTCATGTCCAGCATCCCATAACAAAAAGTATTACAAAGAATAGAGTCCTGTTTGCACCAGACTATAAAATAGCAAAAAGTTTGTTCATATTGATGCAACAGAATCCGAAGTATCAAATACTGCTACCTGAATTTCCTCTGCTGCATTTACGGAAGTCAAAAATAACAAATTTGTTGAGTGGATACAAAAATGCAGGTCTGGTTCACATGATAAAGTATATGAGGGATGATGAACAGAATGAAGATTGGCAAAAGCTAATTTCTGCAGCACACATTGATACTGCTACCAGGCATATCAAACGTCTCAGCACTTCTTTACAACTGGCATTTATCATCACCTTTCTAAAAAGTCTTCCATCTTCTGAAGCAACATCCATGTGGAAGGACCTGCAAGAGGGAAGTTGTGTAGAGGTAGCTGAAAAATGGGATGAAAGGTTTGTGACATTCATGAACAAAGGATCTAGTCAAAATGCAACATTTGCTCTTCATCGGGATATGCTGCATCACTGCAATGAAGTAGTTGCAATCTCCTTGGCAGAGAGGATTGGGGGTATACGAGGCTACCGTCTGCTTCTAGGAAGTGTCAAATCCTCTCTACGATATGCATTTGTAAATGGGGCATCTTCTTATGCTGTCTTTTGCACCAGGCTCCTGTATGAACATTATTCTGCTGGTTTCTTTCATCAGCGCTTGAAGATGTGTTTATTCTCTACACCTTACAAAGAAGGATCCACCAATTTTGGCTTAGACACACAGCGTGAGTTTGACCATCGTGACGCACTGAAAGGTTTTCGTCCACGTGCCACCGTGAAAGCTGTGCTTCCAAGAATGGCTCTGGTAGATGATCTTAGTGAAGTTCATGAAAAAAGAAGTCAAGTGATGTCAGGTGAAACTAGTATTCGAATTGGTTCTAAACAGAACCAGTCATGGTATTTTAAAGTGACAGAAGTTGACTGGAAACATGTGGAGCCATTAACAGCCTTAATACTGCGCAGGCAAGGTCTAAATTTTCTCCCTGATGACACTCCCAAGAATGTCTATACTGTCAAGGAGAGCATTTTGCCAAGAAACATTTTGGACAGAGAGACTGAAGACATCGGAACATATCTCATCACTAAATATGTACATAAGGAAGGACTGTTTGGGTTTACCACACAAGAATGTCCAAAGCCAGATGACTTGAAAGGACCCATGTCCCTTGTTGGCAGAGTGAAACGGGGAACAAGTGTTACCATCAAACGTGTTCCAACCAAAGCAACAGTTATACCTGCATCAGAGGCTGATAAAAAAGAGGTGAAAAGAAAGAGAATTGTGGCCAAGAAAGCCAAGGAAATAGAGTCTCTGACATCAGAGATGAACCTTTGCCAAGCCATTATAAAGCCTGACTGCTCCAAGGCAAAAGTGTCCAAGTCAACAGGTTTGCAGAAGGCTCTTGTCTTGATGCTTGGTAGAATAGTAAAAGCCAATGAAGGATTCAGCTCCAATGTCAGTTCAACCTTTGAGTATGCAAGGAAGATGCTGCAGGAGAGAAAGATAGTCACTTTAGCTTCCAAATCCATGCCCAGTGATGTGTCAAAAGTTGTCCAAGTTGTCACAGTAGAGTTTGCTGGGGTAAAGTTCAAAACAAGGGCAATTTCAGGGCAAGAGTATCTCGCACATATCTCAAATAATGTGATAAAACCCATCATGTATAACATGCCCAATGCAAAGAGAGTGATAATATGCGAGGAAAAATACCACTTTACACCAGATAACTTCAAGGCTGCCACAAGAGCACAGAGGCAAAAACAAATCAAGACTTCTATTGCACATTTAAAAACAGAGAGGGAAATGTTAAGCAGGGATACTTTTTCTAAATTGTCACTATTGTCTACCAGCCAAGGAAAGACACTTGTTAGTACTTACCTGGCTGAAAATGTGGCTTCCCTGGATATTAAGTCAGACATAGTACTGGATATAGACAGTGAGCTTCATCTGCACGGTTGTACTTGTCCAGCACAATCTCAGGAGGATTGCAAGTGTAGACTATTCACCATTCCCATACGTGCAACATTTGATAGGCACTGTGGCTACAGCGGGCATAAGAAACTACATGGTATATGTCAAAGAAAAGGAGAAGCAGAAATGTCCCAACTCGACTGGTTTGAAGACTGTTTAACTGACCTATCACCAGCAGGTGCCATTGCCAGTTTTGTGACTTCAGGAGACATAGATGCAGTGCCCATCCATATGTTTATGGTTTCCTACAAATGGCCCAGAAGAGAAGATGGATCATTCCTACATCCTGTGTATGTGATCCTTCAAAAACCTGGGGGCTTGATGGACACATACTGTATCACATCAATCCTTGAAACCCTAGAACTGCAGTACAAAGATGGTCTCATTGGCATGAAGGTTGCTATGGGCCTATGTATGGGAGGCAATGATTTTCTTCCCAAGTTTCAGGGATTTCCACACGAACGTATTTTGTCAACTTTTATGGACAATGACGATTACAGGCAAAATCTGGTCCAACTTGATGTCACAAGTAAATCTGGAAGTGTGAGTGTACCAACCTTCACTAACTTGCTGAAACATTTATATTGCCCTCCATCTTTCGATGCAAGGAAATTAACATATGACCAAGTCAGACAATACCGTATCAAGGTACCTCAGCGGCAATCAGCAAAGGCCAAGCAAATGTCTTTCCGAAATCCCCAAGGATGGCTCCCACCAAAAGAAGCAGTCGAAAAGCTTGCCAAACTTGCTGAGTGTCAGCTTGAGTACCTATACACTGCAGGCATTCATGATGCAGAGACACCTAATTTTCTGGCAAAAGGCTGTTTAAAAAAGAATGCATCAGGAGATGTAGAGTATGACTTTGGTACCATTATATATGCAGCTGATCCCCAAACTTTGTTGACAATACCAGATGATGAACTTTTGAAAGCATTCCAAGATGCAAAAGTCAATCTGCGACAACCTTCTAGGCAGCAGGCAAGAAAGAGGCAACAGGAAGACACACCTCAGAAAGGAAAGGGAAGGAAAAGAAAAAATGTCACTTCAACCCCAAAGAAATATGCATTATAAATGAAAAAAGTATAGTAGAAATCATGATGAATACTCAGTTACCAACCCTATGGAATGGAAGAGATTAAAACAAAATAAACTTTTGAAGCCAGTCTTAAGGGGAACTGAACATGAACTGTGCTAAAATGAAACTGTTATTTGTTAGTTAGATTTGTTTAATTGTAATGGAAGCAATCATTGTACATATCTCATCTTAAAGTGAAAGCTTTTTTTTTATTAAAGTTACATCCAATGTTACTTGTAATGAGTAATTTTGTGACAGTGTTGCTGAAGAGACACTTTGTGGGAATGAATTTAATGAATGAAAATTGTATTTAAAGATTTAACACAATATTTTTGAAAAACATAGATATGTTACTATCATGACATAGTAAAATCAAGGCATTTTTCAGTAAGGATATGTGAACCACTCTTCAACTGCCCATGTTGACAATGGAAATATATTGTACTCAACTTTATTGGGGAAACACAATCTATATAAGGAGTGTTGAAGACTTATTTATCAATATGTAAATACTTTCATACATTGTTCAAGCTACAGTAAAAGAATGCAGCACATCCATATGTAGACATATTTGTTCAAATTTTGCTGCTTGGTACGTGAGGTTGGAAATTTAATGGCAATATCAATATGTTGAATGTTGCAAAACAACAGTGGTCACCATGATATATCAAGAGCTTCCACATGTATATTTCATAGGGGGGAGTTAAATTATGCAAAACAGGTTGTGTTCCTTGTTCTGCATCAGTTAATTACAAAACTGCGAAGCGACGCTTGCAAGAAGTATTTTGTTGCCAAAATGACAGTGGCAGTGTTGTATAGGGTGAAAGGTTTTCAAATTCCTCAAATACATGTACAGTGGTACCAGCTGTATGTGGCCACTTACAGCAGGTGACCTGCCGCCACAGATAAATTTCACAAAGAAATTGACTTCTATTTCTGAGTCTAGTGACCACAAAAAGCAACGCGGCTGCTCACGGCAGTGAGCATACCGCAGGTACCACTGTGGTAGATTCTGTTCACACAGTATTGTTCCTTAATGCATGCATGATTGACATGTAAGATTTGGGCTAAGGAACACCACTTTAATCATCAACAAATCCAATTATGGAGAAACCGCAAGTTTCTATCAATACACTTTTCATGTCTCCCCCCATTTGGGGTTAAGGCATTATGTTTTGGGGTTGTCTCCAAAGTACCTAGATTTATTTCTTTCAAATTTACAACACAGATGCCCTATATTGACCATAGATCAGCTGACTAGATTTTGAGGTTAGTATTACCTGTTTCTGTAAGCCATTGTATGTCCATTTGTCCACAAATGTCTGCACATGCATTATTTGGCGCAAAGTAGTTTCCTTTAAAAGTGAAAATTATGGTGCACTATAATTTTGCACAATCAAAAGGAGCACACAATTATAATGCATAGAAGAATTTGTAGTCCTAAATGTAACCCTTACAATTAACAAGCTCTGATGACAGCTTTTCCCACCTCTGTTTATAAAAACTTGCCCCGGTTATAGCATATCTGTGGACCACCAAAGCAAAAGGAAGAGCTGACTTGACATCGCTCTTGTCGATAAATTTTCGTGCAAAAATGTTTGCACATAAAATGGAAACGCGAATAGCACCGATTAATACCAGTGTAAGATGTACAGTAATAATCACTAGGTGAGAGGAAAAGCCCATTGATTAATTGCAGTCACAATTCAGTAGTCACTGTTAATTTATTTGTGAAAAAATGCAATGTGTATATTTGTTATGCACAAATATATACAGTAGTGTATAAACTTCTTTCCTTTTTTTTTAAATTTTCCTTAGGGACAATAGTCGTTTTCAGCATGCATACAATGTGCTCTTTGCACCCACATTAAGTGCAATGTAATGTGGTTGGAATACCAGCTATGATGTTGAAATAAATTTTATGCCCCATCATGAAGATATTTAAATGCAAAAAAGATACATTCGAACTTCTGTCTGTGCAAGGAATATAATTGGGAAGTATGCTCTATTGGCACTCTCTTCAGTTTGAACATAATATTCACATGGACATGTATTTTAATATAAATATCTTAATAGATTGGAAAAACTGTTATTAATGTCACTTTTCCTACAAATGCCTAAGAACACAAACAAAAACAAAACAAAACACAACATATAAATGGTCTTTTGTGAACAGTGATATACATGCATTAGAATAATATCAAAATGTTAATGCTTATTGACAAACATTATTATTTATAATATTAGACTTGGTCATGAAATACATGTACCTCTCTGAGTGATCCAGGTTTTGGAAAAGAGGAGGCATGAAATATATAAGTGTGAGTGCGGAAGGCACACGCTTGCACCACGGGACTTCCTCCAGAAAATGCTTGACAATTGATGCTCTAAGATGATTTTCCTGGCATTTGAGACCACATTTTTGCATGAAAATGTGATGCCTGAGAGAGACAAAATTTTCAGTGCAATAAAATAGAGGGGTGCCTGCCTCTTCAGCCCCCCCCCCCTTCCAAATCTGCCACTGCAGCCTTTATGGTTGATGTCACCCTGGTTACATTATCTGTGTATGATAGTGTTAAATGTTGGTGTATCTTTACAATTTACTGTTTTGTATGATGTATTAATAATTACGGAATGCTGAACAAAAGATCCCAGGTCTCTTAATGTAGAGTCCAAGGATGTAGATCAACTTCACATTTTCTCTCCATTTTCTGCCCCTGCACAAAAGAAACATTTCTTCCACACACACACAGAGTCACTTGTCACTTTCTGTATGGATGTTGGGGGGGGGGAGTGTTGTCTCTTGCATTAAAGGTCTTGGTTTGTTACAGATCAACTTTAAGCCTGGCAAGTCTGGCATTAATGCTGTGTTTAAATGGATTCAAATATATGATGATGATCTGCAAATAATGTTACTGTAATGTGGAAAAAAAACAAGGATTATGTGGGGGCAAAGTCAGTTACCCTTTATTTCTCCCTTCCCCATTATATCACATCCTGATTCCTGGAGTATGGCCGGGTCGCCTTACATTTTATTACGGCACTGACCTCTTACAGTGCACCCATCTTTGCAGATTGACCGCAACTCTACATATGGCACTGATTATTAAAGGCACACTTGTTTGCCGTTCAATCCCCAAGTGGTCATTAATACTCAATTAAAAAGACATGATACTTATTGGTCTGTAGATCTGAATCTAGAGGCAAATCCGCCATGTTTTCCGGGCCTGATGCAAGCCTGATCACAACAGTATAATTTCCTGACATGTGATCCCTGTGTGACTTTGAGATTGTAGGTCAACATCACCCATGTGTTATATTCAACTTACACACATGACACACGTTGGATGTACATTTCGTGAAATCAACCTCATATTTTCCTAAGATACTGAGTTTCATAATTTTTACCAAATAATAAGTCATATTTCCCATTCACCTACCAGTGGCGCCACAAGTATTGTTCAGATTATAAATACGCGCCACCAAAACATTTCCACCAAATTTGATATAGTTGGTATATGCGTTCCTATTTTTTTCGGCTAGATAATTGGTGCCAAAGGTTGCTGGTTCGAGACCCGGCCGTTCCCTTGTCACAAAAACATATAAGGATCCATTGAACAGTAAACCCAACAAAACATTTTTATTTTTTTCCCACTTTTTGGTCCCTGCACTACGTAATTCACAAGATGGCTCCCCAATGACGAAAGGAACCCAGAAGTTTACCGCTGCTTATTGCCGAATTTTTCAATTCGGATGCTTTTCAGGTATGCATGCATTCCCATCGACTACCATGTGAGTCAATGGGGATTACATTGGTAGTTCACATTTTTGACCTCTTCTAGGTGAGGTGAGCCTCTTCCAGGTTTGTCCAAATAGCCATGCCCTGGTCGTTGCTAGACCTTTTTCTTTCTTTTTTTTCCTTTGGGGAGGGGGCAAAATATTCGTGAATTATATTTGATGTAAAACGTAGGGAAACGCAAAGTGTGAATAACTAACAAGCTCTGCAACCTTAAAATGTTAAGTAAACACAAATAATAAAGATACAAGTTGACAGTGATCCATGAAGGAAATACGGGCTATGGTTATGAAAAATTAGAAGTTTTGCAATTTTTCCTGACTATATTATTTACGTAATGCACCCAAAAGTAAGTATATGTTTCCGAAAAACCTTGTTTTTCTATTCAGCTTTGATGATGATTTTTTTTAGTTCTTGTTGTATCTATTTCCAATAAGCTGTCAAGTTCTCACACTTTTTATCAATCTGCCACTTTTAGTGACTCAGAGGCAACGAGGTTTTGATTCATTTGAACATATTTTGTTCTATAAACAACACATTGATCAAAAATAGAATTAAGTAAGCAGTTGGGAAAGAGGCAACTGCCCTATTTGAATCCCTCTTGCAAGAAGCTGACAAAGTGCCCAGGATACACTAGACACATGCACTAAAACAAGTAAAGAAGACATAGATATGAACAAGGCAGAAAGCAGGGCTTTTAAAGTAAGATTACTTTTAATGAAAGACACAAATTTCAAAGGAACCAGTTTGTATAGACAAAATGGTGAATAGACGATAAGTAAATATTGGAACTGATATGAAATTCAGCCGATCCATGCAGGCTTAAAGCGATCTGCGGAATTTGATTTAAAAATAAAGTCGACATATTTTCAAAAATCCAGTATAAAATATGAAAGTGATACAAGTTACGACATTTTTTTTGTAAATCGCGTTTCAAATATAAAAGAGATACTAACTTGTCAAATATGCCATGTTCATCCTTATAGTAGCACACGACCTAATAGAGGCACACGGCAACATCTGGTCTAGGTGGTCTTTGTAAAAAAAATCTAAATATTTCCGAAAGATTTGCAAACAAAACGAAATAAATGAGAAATTAAGGGTCAAGGGTCATTTTATGACAAATAATCTTACATGCTACATCTATATGCATTATAGAGCCTTGAATACTCTCGATTATGGAAAGTATTGCTGCCATAATTCCGCCAAAACTCGGCCTGACACAGTGAATCTTTGCATTAAGCACGGCGTGCAACTATTAGTATGAATACGGTAGGAGACCTACTAATCATTTTATGCATAAACGGCATGTCAGAGTTTAAGGCTGAAACACAACGAGTAAATAGTAAGGCAGAAAGTAACCGATATGTGATCCAATGTTTGTTTTACCAAACAAGGATCAGAACCTCGTCTTTGAAACAAAAGTGGTTTACCAGTGAATATCGGAATCGGAATCTACATAAAAAATCCCCATAATTTGTATAGCAAGGTCTGGTACTGACCTATGTATTTGCACCATAAAATACTTGTCTTAATTATTTTGTAACTCAGATTCAAGGTCTTGCAAGTGTACTGATATGCACCTTGAAGATAATAACTAAGAGCTGAAGGAAGGGAGAGAAAGGGTTCCTTTTGATGTACGTTGGCTGATATCCCGCTCCATATTTTGTTGCCTGCAAAAATCACTATAACAATTTGGTGCTGTTAAAGACTAAGGATACTAGGGTATTAATTCAAAAGAGAGAGAGAGAGAGAGAGAGAGAGAGAGAGAGAGAGAGAGAGAGAGAGAGAGAGAGAGAGAGAGAAAGGTTACAGACCACAGTTGTGATTGGCTTGTTGCGCATCCCAACGGAGATAGTCCGTAATTGTGAAAATACTGTGTTTTCAACATGCTGTAGCTTCTGTTTAAATAAAGTTAGCTAAGTCAGGTTTCTGCAACGCAGAGTTGCTTCATTGATGGTCATACAGGTGCACTGTCTTCCAGGCCAGGTGGGAACTTTATGGTGGAAAGGACAATGATGTGACCCTGGCAAGAGCACAGTTCATACACGTGTATAAAGCTGACATCCAGGTGTTGTTTCGTATTTCAATTATCACAAATTAACGAGCTGGGAATTATGTAACAAAAATCCATCCATGTTTTTCTGACATTTTTATCTGTCAAATGCCGTTCACGGAATTTTAAAATACCAAAATGCTGATTTTTTAGACTGAAAAAGGCTAATATGAAAAATAAAAGGATTTATAACTGTGGTCTGCGGCCTATTAGGGCTGACTCTGTATGTATTGGGACTCACATGGTCATGTTGTTATTCTATTATCGTCCATCAAGCAAGTTGAAAATGGGAAGTCAGCACTTTTTGACAGCTGCCTGGACAATTTTGAGTGATCCTAACAACTTTTACATGGATGAAGCATGCACGATATGGTCCTGGGACTGTAGATCACAGGGCAAATGGTTTTGGCTATGGTATTGTGTACCTCAGGCCAGCTTATGAAAGGAGGAAAAAAAGTTTTATACCCACAGATTGGCTGTGAATATCAAGTTTAACAGTCTCGATATTCCAAAAATTCATAAAGTATCACAATCTATGTCCCAAATCATTGTGTATAGACATGTTGCACATATCGGTGGAACCACACTGCATAAATAATAACAGGATTCACTGCAAGACATTTAACAAGTGCACAGGCCATGCCTCCTCTGCTGACTGCTTGGTAGATAGACAGCTTCCATAGCCCTTTGTATTTAGCAATACCTCACAGGTACCACACAGGTAATCATATGTGTGTCTTCCATCATTTTCTTATTTTTCACAAATCATTAAATGCAGGAAAAATTGGAAAAAGGATATTACATGTTAGTAGCAGTGACAGTGGTCACTCTAAAGTTCAAGGGGACCACGTCAGATTGTACGTGCATGAAGGGAAGGTCACCTGAGCACAGGCCTGTCACAATCCACTTACACACATACGCAAATATATATATATATATATATATATATATATATATATATATATATATATATATATATATATATATTTATATATATATATATATATATATATGTATGTGTGTGTGTGTGTGTGTAACCCACTCATCTTTCTGTTAAAGAAGGCCCAACTAAGTACCAAAACGGTTGTAGCCGTAAACAATGCACAAAGACAGGAACAGTTGTTGTGTTTATACATATATTATTCAAACATTTACAAATTAATCCACAGTTTGATGTTCAGGCAGCTCATCTTCAAGGCAGGCCTGTCCGTTTTTATCACTGTATGGGTCCCACGTCGTCTGTTATCAATCACTTGGGCTGCAATTCAGAATCGAAGTGCAGTATCAGAGAGTGGGAAATATATCTAAGGCTTTTGCCTGATGAATCTTTTTAAAAATAAATTTCTAAATATATCTTGTTAAAATGAATTAACAATACCTATTCAAACGTCCACCAGCTGCCACACTCTTCTTGACTTATTGAATTTAGGAATTTACTGTGAAACCAGACAACGACAAACCGACAAACACATCGGTCAACCTTTTCGGGTTGCCCCGATGGCCTAGAGGTCAGCGTGTACGACTTTACATTTGGCTAGGCGAGTGTGCCGAAGCTAGTGGGTTCGAATCCCATACAGGTCGACATAAATTTATCCTATTTTGCACAATATCTATATAGAACATAACACACATAAGTTATGCGTCCATAACGCTCAGACGTTCTTTAATGTGGCCGATTATCGATCAACAATGGAGCTTTCCTACAGTTCACAATTTATGATAATTTGGCCATTTAGAGACCCATACAAAAAGTACATTCAACATGGAGCACCACTGGCTTCCACACTCACATAAACTGAATCTGGAACCGCTTCTCCACAGGAACTTCAAACATGCATGTACCAACCCCTTTGCCAATGTATCCACAGGCCAGCTACTTCTTTGAAACTGATAAGATTTCATTTCTGGCCTCTTTTTATTACAAACAGGGGCTTACTTTCCCCCTGCTTTAAACTTTTTACTTAGTGATTCGACCGCACCTTACCAATCAGATCCAGGCGTTCACATGATCTTCTAATGCCCATGCATGCGCGAGTGTAAATACACGTACATCAACTCTTTAACTTCCTGTTTAATGGTTATTTTGAATCATGGTAATAAATGATGTATTCAAATCTTACTATTCATACATTTTAACTCATCTCAGTTCTCACATTTGTAACCATTACATTTTCATATATATATATATATATATATATATATATATATATATATATATATATATATATATATATACATATATATATATATATATACATATGATAAATTGTTTACATATTGGTACATAACAGTATATATGTGTACGTGTGTGTGCCTCAAAACCAATGAAATTTGTGAATTATTCATTAGATTTGATCCCTCTGTTACGAGTCATCCCAAAAACTGTGTAACCATCCCGGGAGGGTATCTTCCAAATGCATTCAGGGCCACTTAATTCTCTCTCTCTCTCTCTCTCTCTCTCTCTCTCTCTCTCTTTCTCTCTCTCTCTCTCTCTCTCTCTCTCTCTCTCTCTCTCCCTCTCTCTCTCTCTCGATATATATATAGTTGACGCACTAAACCTAGGTACTTAGCTTGTAATAACCATGTATATTTTCATATTATACAGCCTAGACCTAGGAGGTCTGCATACCCGGCGTACAACCATAAATTTATGCTTCTAGTCAGGAGGCAGTAGCTCAAAATATCAGGGTAAAAGTGGTCAACATATATTATTTTAAAGACAAAATTCTTGCCATTTAGAGAAGTCTTTCATTAGATTAAGTCAGGTGGTTGTTGTCTATTTGCTATTTTGTCAAAGTATTGTACTGTATAACGGGAAGTGAACTGGTTTGTCAGTTTTTACTTCTGTATGTTTCTGCAGCTTCCTGTCAAGATGCCTCAGCAGGTGATGCCAGCTTACCCGGTGGGTTGGCCTTTACCCCAATTTCTGGTTGGTTTCTACTTCCATTTTGGTTGAGCTGCTCTCAGTGATCCTGTATTTCAGGGTTGGTTGGCCTTTTGTACTGTTTTCATTTGCTGATTTTTGTCAAGTTGCAGTGATTCTAGATGTGGCAGTTGTTCGGTCTTTGTTACTTATTTTCTATGCTGCTCTAGGTCAGGAATAGAAAAACGGAGCGTATTGCAACACTGGGTAGACGGTGAAACAGAGACACAGATGTGGACTGGGCTAAGTGTTTTACATGTCAAAGGCCAATTCTGTTGCCAGGCAAAAAGACTAAGTTGCCAGTCAAAGCAACAGTAGTGGACCTTTAACAGTTTAAAGAGTGTTCTGAACAAAGGATGAGTTGTCATGATCATAAAGTCATAGAGCCTAAGACAGGCTACAAGCCCTATAGATTGAAAAAAATAGCCCATCTAAAAAGTGGGGCAGATCATGTTCTAAAAAGTGGGGCAGATCATGTTCATGTTCTTCCCAATTTATGCACGTGACTCACATTAAAGGAATTCACTGTCGATTCGAGAAAAGTACAATGGCTTCATTGCTTGTAGGATAGCAAAAAATGGAACCTGCTATTCAGAATACATGTCATCTTTGGTTCATTGACGAGTTCATTTACTGTCATTAAGGCATTCTGGAAAAAATGCATCCTTTGTCACAAAGTTTCTGGTGGCAAAAATGGAAAAAAAAACATGATAGCATTATCCATCTGGCTCAAATGAATGCCTTCCTCAAAATACAATAAGCAGGCATTCCCGATTTTTTAGTTGCAGTACCAAAGGAACACTTGAATTTTTGCTACACAAGTTTTATGAAGATACGAAAAAAGCGAGTGTCAGTGAGGCCAAAGATATGAGTCCCATTGACCTATGCTCAGGGAAAGAAGTTAGGAAGATAAAAAAGGGTGTACTTAGGGGAAACGTGTTTGAGCTGATACAGAACCTTAAAATCCACTGCTCAGACAATATAAGGTCCAAGGAAACACCGTGATTTCATGCTTCATTTGCTTCATCATCCATGCTCTGGGTATGTAAGGTTTGCAAATTGTTACATTTATATCGTTGAAGAGCCTTTCCTGTATCGCAAACAGTTGCTTTCTGCAGAAATATTTGTACAGGGGTGGCACCTCAGGCAACTGTGGATCCCACACCAGCAACTCTAGGACACTCCTTCATAATTTGCAAGCCATTGAGCAGTATGACATTGCTAATGATAAACCTGGAACATCATTCTCAATGCCTGTTCAGAAATTATTGTATGAGTCTGATGTAGTCGTAACAAATGAAGCTAAGACCAAAGGCATGGATTGTGCATTTGCACAGCTGTAAAAGCCTGATGAGCAGCATGTTCCTCCGTGAACAGGTTTTAACTCATTCCAACCAGTACCTGATTTTTTCTCTATATGTATCTAGATTTCAGACGACAATTGCATTTTTAATTCTTCATGAAAAAAACTTTCTTTCAAGTACCAACATGCCTATAGTCTTAAGTCAACGCTTCTGACCCTGCCTGGCAAGTCATGCTTCAGCTGCTGCAAGGGCAGCTGCAGCATGACCTGCCAGGAAGTGCCAGAGCCACTGACCAAGGCCTGTCACCATAGTATGGAATGAGTTAATCTACAGTGGTCAAGTGTCAACACTGCCATGACAGCCATTATCCCACTGCCAATCATAAATGTACATAAACATGACTTTTTTCACCATCTGGAATGCCGTTCAGAGATGTTGAAAATCATAGTTGCTTTGAATCAGGCGTTTAGTTAGCACTTTTCAAGTGAAATTGTATTGCAAAGCTAAAATTTTGCAGTGGTTAAGGCCAGAGATATGAAGAGACTGATTGTAATCCTGGGAGGTTTCCGCATTCTTCTCGAACGTGATAGGCGAATACATGACTGATTCTGGTTTGAGGGATATATGGGTACAAGGGTGAGTACATGAGGAAAATATAGACAGTAATCTGCGTGGATTACCTTAGGATTGGATTGTTCAGGTGCATAAATGTACTTATAAGGCCATTGAAAGAATCGTTCTGCCAGCGTCCAAAGAGTGGCTTAGTGATAAAGGGCACGAAATTTCAGCCACAGTAAAAGAAACTTCAGGCCAGCTTGCACAGAGCTTTGTAAATCAGAATGCTAAGGAGAAGTTTCATTACAGCAAATGTCACCGAAGGTACAGCAGTCGGACAGACCTGAATGAGTTGTATGAGTCCCAAAAGGATAATGCTAGTTATGCTTTTTGGAGTAAATACCGGCATCTACTTTAATTTTGCTCAGATGTACTAGATCACTGCGATAGGGCAACTGCCCATCGAAAGTGCAATAATTTGCTGAAATCTTACTTTGCATGGCAGCATATGACCATGTTGATCATTTCTTCTGAGATTCAGTCATTCCGGCAGATATGAAGCCTCTGCAATATGTAGCGCCTGATGAATTGAAAGACTTTTTATCAGGTGACATTGTGGTCAAAGAATCAAATACAACTTTCAATCAAATTTCAGATGACCACGGACTTGGGGATTTCAACGAAGTGAGTAAAACTGCTGAAGACTTACTAGTTATTACACGATCAGACAATTCACAAATTTGCTGAGGTCTGACAAATTTTGAGCAACCCATATTGACAGCAGCTACCAGAAATTTGTTTGTCCTCATTCAGGCTAAGGAGGAAGTTGCATTGTACAAAGATTTTGGGCATGCATAGAGTCGAGATATTGATTATGTCATAAACTGTGTCTCACAATTTCGGTTACATAATGTTTTCCATCAGAAAACCAGACTATTGGTGTCTGTCACAGCTGCTGACATAATAGGCGAAAGTTTTGTCCATAATTAGCAAAGATCAAAACAAATAAAACAGAAATTGTTTATCAGTTTGTAACAGAACGGCTTGCTAAAAAGTCCAGCAGCATCTTTAAAGGGCTCTTGGTTTTACCATTACACTCTACTCAAGTGAATCTTTATTTATGGAGCGGTTTGAAGTCTGTACATTTAATTCTATCTGTGAGGTTGCCCTCTCTTCAGACTAGGGCCAGAGTGCCGTATCCCCTGTGGGAGTAGACAGATAGGTATTCTGGTGTAATCAGCAGATAGCATATTTGTTCAACTAACGCGCATGCATGGAATGTTTGAATAAGGATATGGAAGGGGCAATATAGGTCTACATGTTTGCAGGCAAGGAAAGATTTACACTTTTTATCATTCTCATACAATCAATTTAATAAATGTAATTGATAAGTATTTAACACAAATTGCCATAATATATTACTCTCGAGTAAATATTTTAATATGAGAAGATAGAATCCTTTTCAGCTCTTATGTTCCCTTTAAAATCCGGGCTGGACGTTTTTTGTTCTCTGGAAATATTGTTTGGGCTCAGCATACCTTTCGTTTTCATGCAGACAGTTGGACACATATTTGAAGACTACCACACTTGAGACTGAATTTGCTCTTGCGGTCTTCGGTAAAAACTTCCTCCAAATTTTTCTATAGCTTTCAAATCAATCATGAAAATAGAGGATTCCTGCAGTTATGCCAAAGATGTTCTACTCTTCTTAATCGATTTATGTGACGGTTAGTTGAGCGAAATTTAAACAGATGCATATTGATATAGTGCATATATTTACCTTCTTTATCAAATGATTTCAAATGCATTCTTTGATATTACACTCGCTTCACGAGCAAGGGCTTCGTGATACAAGAAGCGCAGATGTATACTTAATTGGCTCTTTCCTAGGATTATAATCTTTTTTGAAAAAATGGTGTATAGAAAATAAAACGTTCTGGAAAAAGCAATGGATGCCAGTGTTAATATTTTCTCATGGTAAGACGGGTAGCAAAGGAAAAGCTATATTAGTTTCTAATGGAATGAAGTATACTGCACAGAGTTTTATTTAGGAGTCCAATCGTAGGTTCTTTATTCTTAAAACTGAGATGGTTTTACATTTTATTTTATTTCAACCAAAATCAATAGACAATGAAAAGTTACTTTAATCAATCTTAATGCATGCGCTAAAGAGCACGTTACTGAATAAGTACATGCTTGAAGCGATTTGAGGCATTATTTGTTGGATGATTTTGACAGCAATTTTATGCCAGGATGTGATTACAACACTATATTATCCCCTTCTTTAGATACTAAAAGTGGAGGTGAGAGGAAAACGGTTCCACATATTGCACCAATCTATTAACTTTTATAGCTGAATTGAAGATATCTGGAGAATGCAAACTCCTGATACATTTCTGCATACTTGCAACTCTGAATTACCATTAATCCAATGTCCATTGCATGTTTGGATAATTTTTATATTTTTCTGTCCACTAGCTCCATCTTGCTAACCTAAAGATTCAATAAACAGACCACAACTTAATTATTTGGTAGTTCAATGGTTCTTCATTAAGAACACAGGTCCTGGGTTTTTGACGTTCAAGAGTAGTTTCCTGAAAGATGACATTAACTTTGCAGGAATTAAAGATATAATTAAAGAATAAGTCAATAAAAATACAAAGTTCGAAAACAAAAAACATAGAAGGGGATGTCATGCAGTGTGAACTGCGAGAACTATATTTTTATTTTTATTCACAAAGGAAAGCATGTGAAATTAAGCAGAAAAATATTTTTTCAAAAACTATTGGACCGTTTATATAACGACGTTGCTTAATTACCAAATGATAAATGATATGAATAATCGACACGTATAGGGAGTTATGTGTCGGTCACATGAGAGTTGGTGCTAACAGGGTGAAAAGAGTATGAAGTGTCTCGTTTCTTTGAAAAAAAAAACCATAAGTCCAAATGTGTTACAAAAATTAGAGTAGATAACAAAGATATGGAAGAAGCAGAGGGTACTATGGAATAAGGCAATATTACTATGGAATACTGATTAAAGACCCCCGTTTGGTAGATAATCTTCAATTAAATCTCGTCTTGAATAACCCAAATATTCCTACTTTTTACAAAATTGTGAAGTTCTTTTAACAAGAAATAAATGTATGAGTGCCTTAAAATAGTTTAAAATTAGGCCTGGCAGTGATGTGTTTTCTGTCAAAATTGACAATCGTTTGTGTTTAAGCACATATAAAACCTCGGAGAGCCTTTAATATGCTGTTGAAAAGGCTTACTTTCTATTGATCAAAGACGAGGAAAAATTTCACCCCCCCCCCAGGTCATCGTAGAGAAATCGGAATCAAAACATAGAAACACTGGAAGACGATCTCTTTACATTCCTGTGAGATGGAATACTATATTTCTACTATAGGAGCAAAATTAGTTACCAATGAACAGGACTTGCTGTCGACGAAATTAAATGCTAAAGTTCAGCTCATGCATGAAACTTCAATTATTTAGATACTGAGAGGCATGTCTTAAATGGTAAAATTCTAGTAGTTAAAGTTAAGCATCTGTGAATTACTATATAGTGCTTCAACAGTACCTCTTATTTCTGTTATATTTATAAACTTACCAAAAAGAATTGATATGTTTATCTGAGGCAGCAGTGCTCCAAACGTTAAGAGATGCAACATGCCCAAACCCTGGTCTTGGTGGATTAACAGTTATTAATTATAAGGCAAAGGTTAAAATCGTCAGTTATGTAATGAGTTAAACGTACTTCGAGCAAGAAAAAAAAAAAGGTAAATGGAAACATTTTCTTCAAGAGCTCTTTCCCAGTGCGAAATCAACGATTTATTTCAAAGCCATTTTGATTGTTCAGTTCGGACCAGAATGTTATTATTTAAGTCTGAAATCATGAAAGCTTGGAATAAATTACAGCCTTTTTTGCAGCCTTAATCTGAAGTGTCAAGATGAAAGTATAATTGAATTTTCAACCAAAATTCCTAGAATATGAACATATACATACAACTGTCGTATATAATTTGAAAAATATATTACGAGGAGAATGTTTATCCCTCAAGAATATTTCATTGAAATTTTGTATTCATGGTAAATTTAAACAGGTTGAGCATTTACAGTTTAGGGCTATTTATTCGGCATTAGTAAATGGGATATCAGTTTAACATGCCTGTATTTGGAAGTGGACTAAATTTTTGGTGGAATTTTCAGCAACAGTAAGTTTTTGGGCCCAAAGTATTATTGTTTCGTTTAAAAAGAAACTCTAAAAACTAAATTACGGCATCTCATTTTAAACTTTTTCATTGAATATTTGTTAATTATTGTTTACATAAAATTGATATTGCTATTGATAATATTTGTGAAATGTGCGGTACACACATTGAGACAATGTTCCACAAAAAAATTGGAATTGCCCTTTATCCTATCAATTTTGGAATAAACTTCCACCTTTCGGAATAGTTACGTGCATTAAGTTATTCCTAGTCTGGCGGAAGAGATAATATTTGTTTTTCATGAAAATACATAAAATATGCATAAATTACATGTACTGTGTTCTGATCGAAAAAAAATGTATACTCACGTTTTGGTTGGGCAAATATTAAATTTACGCATTTCCTGCTTTTATTAGGGAAAAAGATTTCTGAATTTAAAACTAAAAGTGTGATTAATAGTTGACTGCATCAGTTCCAGTCCAGAACAGAAGCTATCCAGGGTATTGTAGCAACCACCTGTTACAGATTCATTGATGTGCTAATTCTGATATATAATATTTTACTGCGTAGAGCAGGATGATTTGTATCTAACGTCATAAATATGACCAGTTCAAATTGTACTGTCGATTGTATCCATTGTAAGGGCTATGTCAAGATGCCAAAAGTTACATTGATTTCATGTTTGACAGAGAGACATAGGAGAATGCAAATCTGAATGAATGACCAAAAAAAAAAAAAAAAAAAAGTATCAATCACAAGAGTTTCATAGTCCCTTTCAAGCACACATTTAGTTGGATGATGTTAATTTCCTTCTGAATGAAAATACATGTGCTATACTCGGTATACCGGCAAAAGTAGTTGACAACTGCTACAGTTCTCACTGTGTGATGAATTTTGTGAGCTGCTGTTACTTCTTCTGATCGGAAATTTCATGTGAGTGTTGTTTCATGTGAGTGTTGTTCTGTTGTGGCAGGTGCAGCAATATTGCAGATTGCCTAAATACAAAGGCCAAAAGGTGAGTTGATGGGAATTCGCGTTTATGACTTACATTAAATTATATATATATATATATATATATATATATATATATATATATATATATATATATATATATATATATATATATATATATATATATATATATATAAACATGCCCTGAAGACCGAAAGGTCTAGTGGTTTTATCCAGGGTTTGAGAGTTTGGCAACTTTTTTGACCAACATTGCGACAGAGCTTAACGACCTGGTTTATGGCAACTTTAATTCTGGGAAGTCGAAAACCCATAAAGACAAGCCTTTGATGTTTTGCAGCCAATTCCAGTGTGTCTGCCAGTGAGTCTGAGCAAAAGACAGAAGAGCTGTCAGGCCATGTGGCTATTGGAGGTGAAGCCGGCGATGAATCGACCTCAGTCATATGCTAGACCTCTACCTCTATGTATGTTATGTAAGGAGCACCAGCGTTTATGGCATTGTAGTGAGTTCAAAAAAGATGTCTCCCCAGCAAAGGATCGATTTAGTCATGCAACATAAACTTTGCCATAGCTGTCTACTCCCTTCACATGACACTTCAAATTGTGGTAAAAAATCGACCTGCTCATGTCAGTGTGTGGTAGAAAAATATACTATGTATATTCACGTAGATACAAAAGTGAGTCGCAATGAATCACCTCGGGTATCCAATGCTAGTTTTTGTCCCTAAAAGAACATGTACATGCTGGTTGTGTCAGAACTTTTAAACAATTCGCAGTGGACATATGCATTTCCGGATACAGGTTCTAGTAACACATTCTGCACAAAGTTTTTTGTGAAGCAATTAGGCATTGAGGGTAAAACTGAGGAATATCAGTTAGGTACGTTGAACGAAACCGATCGAAACCGATTAGAAACCGTCAGTCTGTCCATATCAGCGCAAAATGGGGAAATGTTGAACACGACAAAAGTGTTTGTTGTTGAAGGCATACCTGTTTTAGGTGCCAGGCTTGAGCCACCCTTGCCAGCCCATCTCCCGAGTCTTGACTTATCATATTACACTCAGGACAAAATGTGAAAGTCGATCTCCTCATAGGTCAAGATAATGCCGAGACACTTATTCTATTCAAAGTTAGAAAAAGGGAATAAAAAAGAACCTTTTGCGGTAAGCACTATCTTTGGATGGTGTATAAATGGCACAATGCCTTTAGGTAAAGTGACCAAGTCAGAAAGTTCAAACTTTCTGACAACTCTTCCTGTGGAAGATGAAATAAAAAAACTATGCCAGTTAGAAAATGAAAGCATAGAAGACTTAGCTTGGTTTCAAGAGGACAAATCAGTTATCAAACTATGGGATGAGGAATGTAAGAAGGTGGACGACCATTACGAAATACCCATTCCCTGGAAAGATAGAAACGAAACTGTACCAAATAACTTCAGTGTAGCCAGATTGCACTTAGAATCCATAGTAAAGAAGTTAGATCGGGAAGATCTTAGAGGCAGGTACAATGATGAAATAGAGAAGTTGCTTAGCAACAGGTATGCAGAACTTGTTCCTGAAGACGAACTTTATAGCGCACAAAGCGTATGGTATTTACCCCATCATGAGGTTATCACTGAAAAGAAACCAGAGAATCTCAGAGTAGTTTTCGATTGTGCAAGTAAGTTTCAAGGCTAATCACAGAAATCGGTACAAGCAAGGGCCCGATTTAAACAACAAACTCTTATTTGTTTTGTTGCGTTTCAGGCAGCATAAATATGCTGTACAAGCGGACATAGAAGCCATATATAGTAAAATGACAATACCGAAAAGGGATAGGGATGCGTTGAGATTCCGATCAGAGGAAATTAGTGTGTTACCATATGACATCACATCTATTTGGTGGAATCTGGTGTGCAAGTAGCTCTACATATGCAATGAGACGCACGGTAGCTGAGAGTGAGAGTGTTTCTCCTTTGGTCATAGATACAGTTGACAAATCTTTCTATGTTGATGACTGCCTCAAATCGGTATCTGAAGAACGAAGTTGTAAAGAAATTATTTAGGACACTCCTAAAGTTTGGCATGAGGGAGGGTTCAATCTGACAAAATTCATTGTCAATGACGAGTCATTGTTACACAACATACCAGAGGAAAGCCTTGCAAAAGAGGTTAAAGATATAGGCCCGGACTCCTCAGGCAAGGTGCTAGGTATCAGGTAGAATGTTGTATCTGACGTTTTCTTATTTGAAGTAGCGTTTGAAGACGACCCAATTGTTACTAGAAGGAAAATGTTGAGTGCAGTATCATCCATGTTTGATCCTTTGGTGTTACTTAGTCCACTTATATTAGTGGGTAAGTTGTTGTTTCAAGAAGCTACATGACACAAGTTGTCATAGGATGATCCTGCTCCATCGAATCTAAGTGCACAGTGGAAATTGTGGTTTCAATCACTGAAAGACTTGCAGCATTTCAGAATACAGCGATGCATTAAGCCAAGTTTGATGACGCAGAGTTAGAGCTGCATCATTTCTCTGAGGTCAGCGAATAAGCTTATGGCTGCCGCAGTTATCTCAGGTGTATAAAGAAAGGTGGACAGATACACTCGCAACTTATCATGAGTAAATGCAAAGTTGCCCCCCTCAAAACAATGTAATATCCCGTGATTATAGCTTCAAGCAGCTGCCATGGCCGCCGAGATAGATATTCTGCTGCCAAAGGAGTTAGATATCAAGATCGATCAATCGTACTTTTGTGTAGACTCAGAGATAGTTTTTGAAATATATCTCAAATGACACTTGGAGGTTCGATGTTTTTGTCGGGAAGAGGGTTGGTTTGATCTGGCAGTTTTCGCAGCCAGAACAATAAAATCACACAGCTAGCACTGAAAATGCAGCTTACATGCTGACTAGGGGGGTGACAGTGGAAAACCTAAGCAAGGACGAATGGCTATTGGGACCTCCGATGTTAAAGCAGTACAAAAGTGAATGGAATATCAGAGAGTTGAGTCACGAGAGTTAGCTAAAGATGACAGGGAGGTCAAGCAGGCTACTCCCAAAGTTTGTATATACCATACACAAAACGATGGAATACAAGCCGAGACAGAGAATCCATTGCTTCAGATTTGTAAGCATTATTCAAGTTGGTATAGAATGAAGAGAGCAGTAGCTTGGTGGAGGAGGCTGTTAGCTGTATTCATGAAGAAACATTGTGGTAAAGGAAACTTATCCCTTGCAGAGATCGATCAAGGGGGAGTTGTGCTGATCCGGCAAGCTCAGATTCATTTATTTAGTGAAGAAATTGAGAGATTATCCCAGCGCCAGTTAGTCAAGCGATCCAGTACATTTAAAGCGCACTGAATCCATACATAGATCAGAATGGTTTATAGAGAGTAGGAGGCAGATTAAGCCAAGCAGATATTGAGGATAAGCATCCAAGTGTTAGTCCTCAAAATCACGTTATTGCGTCAGCAATTGTTGCAGACATAAATAACAGGGCACATTTGGGTGTTGAATGGGTTCGCAGTAACATCAGAAATGATTTGTGGATAATCAAAGCTAGATCTTTGATTAAAAGAATAGTCAGCTTTTTTGTGAGATGTAGAAAGCTGTATGCAAAACCTTGTGTGCAGCAGATGGCGGATCTACCGAAAGAGAAAGTGGAACAGGGAAAGCTCCCATTCACCTATGTAGGCATCGATGTTTTGGGGCCTTTCTATGTCAAAATGAATAGGGCCTAAGTTAAGCATTGTGGGTGCATATTTACATGCCTTGTAACAAGGGCTGTATACATAGAGAAGCTGAAAACTTTAGAGACTGATTCTTTTCTCAATGGTTTTCGTAGATTCAGAGCTCGCAGGGGGGTGCCACAGAAGGTTTTCTCGGATAATGGGATAAATCTAGTCTGCGGTGAGGCAGAGTTAAGGCAAAGTATGAAACAGTTGTCAGAAACAGAGATTGAGTCGTATGCTGTTCAAAGAAACGTGGCGTGGCATTTTAACCCTCCTACAGCATCGCACATGGGGGGGGGGGGTCATGGGAACGTATGATAAGAGACATAAGAAGAGTCATATGTGGGGTGTTAAATCAAAATGTGCGACTCACAACTGAAAAACTTCAACAGTATTTTGTGAAGTTGAGTCAATCTAAAATGGCAGACTATTGACAAAGCTCAGTGAAGATCCACGCGATGCTTCACCCCTAATGCCTAATCATATATTGCTAAACAGAGAAGGTCCCAAAATACCACCAGGTAAATTTTCTTCAGGTGATATGCACTTCAAGCGTTGGAGACCTGTGCAACACTTGGCAGATCAGTTCTGGCGACAGTGGAAACAGGTATATTTATCAGAGTTACATAGGAGACATAAATGGACAAAAGCACACAATAACTTAGCTACTGGTGATTTGGTGCTTGTCTTAGATGAAAATACGCCAAGAAGTCTTTCGCCACTATCATTGGTTAAGGAAGTGGTGAAAGGTAGTGATGGTTTAGTGAAGTCTATCTGAGTAAAGACCCGCACTTCCGAGCTGGTACCTCCAGTTACGAAAATTATCCTACTTGAAGCAGTTGATACCAGTGACTGTTAAATTCAAGATGTGTAATACATATGTAGAGTAACATGGTTAAATTTGTTGATAGACAGATTTACAGTGGTATGTTAAGACATTCAATATGAGGGGGTTGGAGTGTATTCGATAACGAAAAGCTTTGTAGATGTACATTTTTATAATTCTTTTGAGATGTACATTTTTATAATTCCTTTGAGATAATGCAGAGCATATGATGCACGGTACTTCAAATGATTCTGTTTTCCCACACCAAGTAGCATCTTTGTTTTAAAGTTCAATGAGTTTAAGTTTAGTCAGGTGTGCCATTTCTTGTCTCGTATGCGCGATGGCTTTTCTTTTCTAACTGTCAGCCGAGGTGTTCGGACGGGTTTCAGAACTGCGTTTTTTAGCTATCGTGCAATGTGCGGACAAACCCCGTAAAACTTACACATATCAGTTGAACAAGCCGAAAACAATGCGAAGGTAATCATGGTATTTAATATTTATTTTTACAACTTTTAAACATTGAAATATGTAGCTCTTGGAGAAATTTCTCAAGTTGTGAAATGACACGCGCAGCTCATGAATAGCGAAGTATTAAAGTTGTGTCCGTAATCTTGCATAAATGAATTGAGGCTGGGTAAGATAAATAATGCAAATATTGTATCTATTATTGCGTGCTGAAAATATTATCCCTAAAATTGTGTAAATCGATAAATGCTTGACCGATGTGAAACTTGTATTTATTAAATTGACACATCCGGGTGCTTAATATTTTCCGTTTAATTCTGCGGTATAGTGGAATGACCAAGGGCGTTGGTTCAAGGAAACTGTCAGGTGTGCCTGTAGACCTGCCTGTTTCTGTGTGATCCAGGTTGTGGTCCCTTATATGCTTTGTAAGTGTAATTTTGCATTAAGAGTTTAATTATTGAAACACTGTGACACTACGCGTATTCATTATGTTAAATTTATGATATTGCATTTGATATGGGGATGCTAGGTGTGAAATAGCTGAGTTAAAATATTTTTCCCATGTTTCCATCGAGTTTCTTAAATATGTCAGCTATTTTGCTTAATTCACTGAAAATCTGAGATATGTGATACTTCCAATTCAACATATCATCAATCAAAACACCAAAAAAATTTACAATTTTCTGTTTGGTCTAGAAATACATCATTAACTTTTATTGACAAGCTATTTTTATCAAATATGCCATACTTATTTTTAAAAAAATATATAGTTAGTTTCATCTAAATTGACTAACAGCTTATTGGCCGTAAACCAATTAATCATAATGTGCATTGAAATACTAATATCTCTTTTTAAAGTGTGCAAGTTATTTCCATTAAAAAGGTAAGCTTGTGTCATCTGCAAAAAGCCAAGAACAGAAATCATGAGATAAAGTAGCAGGGTCATATATATATATATATATATATATATATATATATATATATATATATATATATATATATATATATATATATATATATATATATATATATATATATATATATATATATATATATATATATATATATATAAGGAAAAGAAGTGGTCCAAGGATTGATCTCTGTCGCAATCCACAGGTAATTATTAAAAGTGCAGATGTAACATTTTGAAAATAAACAAATTGCTGCCTATTAGTAATATAACATTTGAGGCAATCTAGGGGCAAACCTCGTATACCATAGTGATATAATTTAGTACAAATAATAACATGACTAACTGTGTCAAAGGCCTTGGAAAGATGAAAAAAATGCTTGATGCGTAAGCTCTTCTGTCTAAGGCCTTCAACACTTTATTATTAAGTAACTTACAGACATTTCTGATCATGATGATAAGCTTCAAAATTGTATATGTATATATATATATATATATATATATATATATATATAATTATTTTAATTTAACTGAGTGAGCCAACTATCTGAAATACAAATTACTTTATATTGGTTTTTAAGAATATAAAATAAGATTCTGGCTCGTGAAAATGTCCAGGGAGGCTGCGTATATTCATTTAAAGCAAAGATAAATTCAGTGGATCACTGGCTTTGGTATTAACCATGGCATTAAATGTATGCTCAGTGGAATACTGAATGTCACACATATTGTTCACTATATCAGGTGGATTGAAAAAGTTAAAGTCAGGATCACATTCATAAATAGGTGATGTAGAACGTGTTGTGTTACTATCAAAGGGAATAATGTCTTATAATTCAAATTAGCAAAATTTTTCTGTGTATCATTAAACCATATTCCAGACAAGCAGTTTATAAAGAGATCGTCATCATGAACATGGTTAAAAGGAAATTAATTTTTTTTAGACAAGATGGACATAGCCATGCATCATCTGTATGAATTATTTCTGTGAGACTTTTTATATGATAATGTCTCAAAGAAGGCATGCAAGGAAGTTAATTACGATTATGAATATTAATCTTTTGCTTACATATTACACAATGGATTATAGAATTAATAGATAAAATAAATTGTGTATATTCGCAAAGAAACGTGGAATATTTAAGAGAGATGTTCGTAAATTATACAGATTATAATCTTAATGCAATCAACGCTGCAAAAATCGGATTGAAAGAATATCTTTTATCATTTATGTGGGTTCTGTATTGTAACATGTATGGTTTGTACATGTAAACACGCAGGTTAATATGGAACAAAAGGAAACAATCTGAATGCAAAGTGATTGTGAGTATTAGCAAACAAAAAGATGTGAACAGCAAAAAGTATAACATGGTCATATATGGTGATTGAAGATTAATTCATACATTGGGGAACGATGGAAAAAATTCTACCACATACGATTACCAGACCAATAAATTGACATAGTCAATAAATCATACAAATATAAGTCAAATGGATGACACGTTTTGTGTCAAGTTGATCCAGTTGATCCTCTCAAAAGGACAAAAGGTATCTGGTATTAATATGGTGAAAATGGAATAGATTCCTTCATGTAAAAAAAAGTAAAAGAAAAAAGTGAAGATATAGTCACCACATTAAATAATTTATTATTTATAGATCTACGCAGTTGGTTGAGCAGCACGTTCACAGACTTCAACCAAGTCCAGTTCATTGGAGATGGCAGAAATCTTATTGAGTTTGTCCTTTTAGCAAAAATTCGGCCATCATAGGTCCAAACATTTATTTTAATGTCACGTTTCATCATTCTGGTTTTGTTTAGAAGTTGGGACCGGCGTTAAGTCAAGTCGCCGTCGATGCATATTTTGTTTCCATCAGTTGGCAGGGTTTTAATCATTGCTGTGGAGTTAAGGTTTTGGCGATTCTTGACAAATGTTGCTTTGCTTCTGCAGGTGGAAAATTCTACAATGATAGGTCTCACTTACCCTGGATATGATCTATCAATTTCTGACAAATCTAGGAGAGTATCCATCTGATCATTTGCCAATTTCATAACAAGATCATCAGTGTCTTTGCCAGGCTTACCAAGTAGGCCAGAAATATTACATACACAATTTCTTCTGCCGTATTGTTCCAGGTCATCATATTTCTGTGACAGATCTGTGAGTTCCTTTTCTAGTTGGTCAATTTTTGCATTTTTTTCTGCCATTTGACTCAGCAATGTTTGGAAATGAAGCCCTATCACGGAGGACACATTAGCTGACATTTCAGTAAAATTTGGTTGATGAGCTTTCTTCTGTCTTGCAAACAAACAAGCATTGATTACAGCACCCATGATTTCGTCCGCAGTAGTAGTGGATTTTAATCTTAGACTCTTTTGTTTGCCAGCCATGCTTCACATGAGTCTAAGATGCAATAAGTATATAACTTCAAGCAAGGAGCCGGTAGTTGTAGTATTAAAGAGTGGCATGACAGTTGCATAGATCCCAGTGAATACACATGTACACAAACATACACTGCACAGAGTATGGCGGTGGCTTGAGGGCGAAATCATAGTTTTGTGGGTCGGTACAGTGCGGGTCTGTCTTGAACAATGGTCACCATCAGGACAAGGAGCATGTCACGCTCAATACAAAGAATAAATGCAAAAAGGGTCCAATTGCAATCTGGGTCAATTCATTGGAACACATTTCAGGAAAGCTGCATTAGTAAATTTGTTCAGATATTTGCCCATCTATGGTCACAAGGTACTTACGGTCACTCCACAAAAGCCTCAATACCACAGGCATGTATATGTAAATGAAACTTTGAATAAACTATCACTGGTCTGAAAGGCAGCCAATGGCTGCCATCTTTGTATTCTTCCTAAAATAATCAATGCCAGCAGGGACAGGAGGCAGCTTGTAACCGCAATTGTATTTGCTCCAACAAAAAAAGCCACATTTTGAATTCAGTAATATCTATTACGGAAATAATCAACTAGCATGTTTACGCACACTATAATCTACGTATGTAGCAAATAAGGTTTCACAATGTTTTGATAATGCTAAAGAAACGACGGATATCTTAGATCTACCTGGTCTCTTTCAGGTAAAAACCTGCAACACGACCAACTCATCATTGCCTAGCAGTTTTACCTGTCTGCTCGATACGTTACAATGTGTATTGGCAAACAAGAATTCATTAAGTTATTGTCTGATAAGCATCAATTGAGAATGTAACAAGAATGAGCGATATGAATGATTATGTAAATTGTGCTTGCAAATGTTTTATCTTTCATGTATATTTCTTCATTCATAGAGGTTATTAAAATCAACCAATCAATCAATACTACATTGTTTTTGAACGCCAGTTTCGATACAATGTAATATTAGATATCCAGCGGTGCAGTACAGTTAGCCCATAAATTCCAACAACGAATGTTAATTTGCCAAGCGCTGCCTGTTTGTATTTTGATATTGGCGTATCAGGAATATCTGAGCGCACTATATTCAATCCATTATTTAAAATAATGTTTCCATGGGATATCGATCAACAGATACTCGTAGGCGATAGTAATCAAATGCAGCGTGTTATCTGATGAAAAACTTACCTTTTACAAAGACTGACCACATTTAATAGGAATACTTTTTGGCAGCAAGTTATTGGTCCTTTAATTTACGAATTCTGTTATGTTGGGAGCTCCGTGAAGGCTTTGTAAAAGGCCTCACCCTTAGATGTTACTGGCATTTCATTATGAGGTAAAACTGTTCATGAGATGCAGCTATATACAAGAAGAGCAGGTTTGGTTTCTTAATATACAAGGTTATCTTGAACTGCGCTCACAAGATTTGCTGCATCTTCAACACCTAGACCTACAGCCCACTCACTTTTGTATTGCAGAAGTGTGTGGCAAAGTACACTGCATATGCATGACAACATCACAAACCACTAATCAATAGACAGGCTGGCACATCGACTTTCAATAGCATATTTTTATGATTAAGTTTCAGTACAGATGCATGAGGACAACACAAATCAACCAGTAAATAGACAGGCTGGTACATCCATTTCCAACAGCATGGTGGATGATAAATTTGGTCGCTCCTCATATGCCTATTATATGAAGCGAAATTAACCCACATTGGAGCAAGAGACCAAAGAAACCAAATTAATTAGTCACCGTTGTGGTCATGCCTATAGCGCTGATGGCCAAACAAGCAAAAGTGGATCTCAAAGATGAATTCTGCTTAATTGAATAGAGAATCAATTGCCAGCAAGGGGGGGGGGTAATATTCACCAACCTATTATGTCCAACGAAAATAAATATAAAGCTATCTCACTAGCATGTGGATTATTTCATCTTAATATCTTACTCCTCACCACATAATAACTGCAAACCAACCCTAAGCCTGACTCTTCTACTAAAATACTGGTATTACAATGCCTGGTGCCAGTGATCTCACTTAAGGGGAAATCTTTGGTTTGACCCAGCATGTCCACTGCTGTCAGGGCAGTATCAACTATCATAGACATAGAGGGGTCAATATTTAATGGTGTATGTTAGAATGCTGGTCTCACTTTGGAGAGTGCTCCTTTGGATACAAATCTGTATCCAAAACTATAGCTATATATTGAACTCTAGCAATCAAGCTTGGGTTACAAGCATGAAGGTAAGTGATGTATTTTTGAAAGACTAAATGCTTCAAATGTCCCTAGGCTTTTCTATTTTTTGTTCTTGCACTTTGGACAGGAGTCCCACTGACTACTTCATCAGTTATAAAGATAATGTAATATTGAGTATCTCCTTGGCAATAGCAATGGCTCATAGACCTGCGGCATAGAGGGCTCTTTGGGGGCCATACCCCACCCCGCGGTATAAGAAGTTTCAACCTATATTTTCTTATAGGTATATGTGTCCTCTTCATGAAAAAAATAGGTTGTGGAATCTGAAAAGCGTTTTATCATTTATATTTCTGTCCGTTTCCATGACAACCTATGCCATTTCTGAGACAACTCAAATTTGTCCTTAAAAATAATAACTTTGGTGATACTGTTTGTGGAAAGGCTAAATAAACACTAAAATGTGCTCAATTGCTCTAATGTAGTCACAAAATAATTGTTTTGTAATTTTTGACGTCATTTACGTAGACACGAAAGTAAACAACATATTTGTACCAATAATAACAAGATGACTTAGAACTTTTCATCACTGCGCACTAAAAATACAGCCTAGGCCTACTAAGGAATTATTCAATTATTTTGCTTCACAATAGAGTCCCAGACGAATCCTATCTCCAATCCATTATCCCGATTCATTCCAGTTCCAGGACCTGTCTTGTATTGGAAAAGGAAAATAAGTGAATCTATAAAAATTAAAACGTACAAGACAGGTCCTGGAACTGGTATGAATCGGGATAATGGAAAGTACATATAATTACGTGCAAGGCCTAACTGACCAGTCTAACGTTCAAATAACACCTTTACTTCCATTGAGAAAGCTAGGGACATTACCGGCGAAATATCTGGATATCAGAAATATTACCGCATGGATTAAAAGTCCAATATAAACTTCGATTTATGATTTAGTATAAGTACATGTTAACACTTAATACAGAAAGCTGATCAATGATGGTCACAGTTTGGAGATTGTACGCCAAGATTCAATCATCATCATCCTCATCATCAATGTCTGTTTCAGTGTCAAAAGTGTCATTTGCACACTCATGTCCAAAGCATGCACATAATTTTTTATATTTAAGTCCTGTCTGGAGGCAATGGCACTTTCTTGCGGCAGTACTCTCAATATCCGTGCAATACAAATGAGTCAGGTTGCGGACTTCCAGTGGAGCTATCTCCTTGGTATACATCAAAGGCTTGAGGTAGCCATCATTAGACATTTGCAAGCCGTCACCATTGGGGTCCCACACTTTAGGGTTAGGAATGTGACTGTTGTATTGGTGTCTTTTTGTCCAAAACCACTTCCTGGTAGTCATTACCCTATTCCGCAGTCCGAACTCTTTACTCTCCATAAGCTAACCTGTCCCTGTCTAACCTATATACATATATGACATGGGCTGTATTAGCCCAAATAAATTAAAGGGTCTTCGGCGGGTAACTACTAAACATGTTTCGGAGCCTTTTACCCGTACATGTCTCTCTGAGTAGCGGCTCCTTGTCTAAGCTAAATATTCAGCAAAGACAACCCACATAATTATGAATAAATATGAACGTGGCAAATGATGGATTAGCTAAATACGTGAAGTTTTGCTTATAAATGCAGACCTTCATTATGAAAGAGCAATACCTGTCAAACAAACTATAATTACCAAATTTGTATAGTACAGGTTCAGTTGAGAACAATTTGACTTACCCCTCAACCAATATGTACCCTTTCTAACTGCATAGCTTATTCTAGTTAAACCATCCGCCAGTGTTTAACTGAAATGCAAACAAGCTGGGGCATTATATTCAGTCCCAGTGATTGTAAAATATACAGTTGCAGCTAGACCACCTGTATAAACCAACGGAAGTCCTAACAAGGACTGCAACAATTTACATCCTGCACCAGAAATGTAAAACAAACTCCATGATGACACCTACTCCTCAAATAATAAGCTCTATTTCATTGCCAACCCTGAATCAATGTATCAACACAATGTGTCAGGTTTGTGACATTTATTTGAGAAAATACTGTCAATTTTCAGTAATTTTTTAATATTGAGTTAATGTGCATTGAGGCAGAATGAAAGTCACTAGCATTCATGCCAAATACATGTTATCAAAACAATTTTTCTTCACAGCATTTTAAGTACAATTAGGCAGACATGTAACTGTCGTAGGCTGCTGCTTGCTACTGATAGGCCCAGGGGGTTCAACCTGACAGAAAACATGTAGCCTAAAATGTCTGAAAGTGAATATTGAAACAGAAAGATGCCAAAAAATAAAGTTAAGTAGCAAAACAGACAAGTCTAAAAACTGTAAATTATTGTGGCCAAACTTTTTAATAACCTTTGAATATTACCAGTAAAATTATAGGGCAAGTCAGAAAAGAAAGAAAGTCATTTGTATTTCAGTCAAGAGAATACAATGAAAATATTAACCACATATCAAGTACAATTAGGCAAGCTTGTAACTGTCGTAGACCGCTACTTGCTACTGATAGCCCCTGGGGGTTTAACCTAACAGAAAACAAGCTAGCCTAAAATGTCTGAAAGGTAAATATTAAAACAGAATGATGCCAAAGGATAAAATAAAGTAGCAAAACAGGCAAGTCTAAAATCTCTAAAATTATTGAAGTCAAACTTTCTGACCATCTCGGGATATTTACAGCAAAATTTGTAGAAATATTTGATCAAAAGTACATCTTTGAATCCCCCTGACTCAAGTTTCTTGTAAAAACTTTTGGTCCTAGATGCAAAGTCCGGAAACTCAGAACAAATACGACCAAATCTCAAAATCTGTGAAAAAAACGTATTATATCCAATAGTATCCGAAATATTACTGTCCGGGAAAGGATAATTAACTACTTCAAAGTTAAACTCATCTATTTTGTGATAGACCTTCATACAAAACCAGTCACTAGTGACCTGAATACCCAAATCCAAAAACACATCTGTGAAGCCATCTGAGTTGTAACCCTCCAAAGGGATATCTTTTGGGTAAATTTCTTTAGCAGTTTCACTGAAATTTTGTACATTTACACAAGCAATGTCATCAATATATCTTGTGTTGTTTGATAATTTTGTAGCCATTTGAAAGTCCGTTTTCGTCAGTTTGTCAGTTAAGCCAGGTTAAATACAAACCTGCCGGTAAAGGGGAGCAGTTGCTACCCATTGGAATGCCTTTTATTTGTTGAAAGAACACTGGTCGGTATTGAACAAAAGTATTATCCAAAAGAAATTTTTATAGCATCTAACAAAGTTTCAACAGTGTAAGATTCAACGTTACCTTTTGAATATTTATTGTGTGACCAATATGCTTTCTTTGTATACGAATTAATATTAATGTATGGTTTACCATTATGGTTAAACTTTTTGCTTATTAATTCTGAAAGAAAACTTTTGACTTCATCTATGGGTAGATTTGTGTGCAGTGTAGAAAAATCAAAACATTTGATATTTTCTGCTTTTACATCTTTGATTTTAGACAGAAACTTGGAAGAATTTCTAATACGCCAAAAACCATTTATTTCACTGTTTCTAGAAATTGCATTACAGTAGTTACGAAAATGATTCCTAATCGCAGTCAAACACAATGTTCCATCTTCTGATAATTGTATTGTGGTACATTTTGCAGCACCGGCTATGAATCTAGATTTCAAAGGGTTTTTATGTAATTTGGGTATCCAGAACAAAAGTGGAATAGAGAAGTCCTCTTCAGAAATTTTGATATTGAAATTCCTTTTCATCTCAGTCTTTGTGTGTATCTATCAAATTATCAATGGATTGTTTATGTAATTTATATACGGCATTCAAAAATAATGTAGTATTGATTGATTGGTTGATTTCAATAACCCCTATGAATGAAGAAATATACAGGAAAGTAAAAATTGCATGCACAATATACATAATCATTTATATCGCTCATTCTTGTCACATTCATGATTGATGCTTATCAGACAATGACTTAATGAAGTTCTTGTTTGCCAATACATATTGTACCGTATTGAGCAGACAAGTAAACCTGCTAGGCAATGATGCGTTGGTCGTGCTGCAGTTTTTTACCTGAGAAAGACCAGGGAGATCTAAGATATCTGTCGTTTCTTTACCATTAGCAAGACATTTTTAAACCTTATTTGCTATGTACGTAGATTGTTTTGTGCTTAAACATGCTTTTCTATACGTCACGCCATGAAGTCCAAAAGGTGTGGAAGATGATGCAGCTCATTTGGCTTTTGACTGTTGATCAGGAATAGCGTGTTTTTGTAAGCTCCGTTGTGCAAAATTGACATAGACTGCTAAAGTTGGGACTAAACTGACAGGTGTGAGGACAACAACTCGTCCTTGGTTTAAATGTATTTTATTTTCAACAATGTACAAATACAATATTCTCATCGGCAATGAACAATTGGGAAGAGGGCTTAGCCATATATAAATCCAACTCGTGGAAAATAGACAACAATTAAAGAGGATACCAACAGACACACAATCGCTGCACAGTGAGGCAGGGCCCACCGACTTGCCGCGATACAGGAGTGAGAAGACATGACAGTTGGACAGGGACAGATAGGGGGCTCAATACGTTCGAAGCAATTAATAATTTTGTTTGCTAGGTACATAACTGAGATATAGTTTTAAGTGAGAAAAACAAATAATTACTCAGCGAATACCTGTTTGTGTGAATCTTTCAGAGAGCACAATAAAATCTTGAACTGCAGAGAAAATTTTAGGTGTTCTCTGTCAGGGTGCAGTTAGGAGAACCATACAGTACAGTTAGCAATGTAAAAGAAGCATACAGTGAAATGATATTGTATAGTTGGAATCGGATAACAGTATACCTTGGACAAGAAAAAAAAAGGAAATGCCAAGGTTCCTCATTACTTGCACCACATTGACAACTGGCAATTGTGTGGAAACCAGTCTTGAACAGATGATAATTCAGCACTACCCAAGCGGAGGCGAGTATGCAATACAGAACTATATCTCTCACCAAAATTGTAATTCTCAGAGTGCTTATTCTACCACCCAAAGTGATCACGTAATCTAAATTTAAATATAGGTAAAGATGTCACATTTCGAATTTCCAAAGGTAATTCATTTCAGAGGCGTCCAGTTGACGGAAAGAAAGAATTGTTAAATAAATCAGTGTGGGCCCTGAAATGAGGCAGATCATATCTTTGTTGAGTACTATAATGTGTAGGAAACTGATTCACATTATCTGCAATAATAGATTGCAAATAGTTGGGAACTAATTCATGCACTATTTACATTAGTAATGATTTGGCTTCTTTCCTACGAGAGGCCAGGGTTTGCCATTTAAGCTCTTCATACAGTTTAGCATTCGATGCGCCATGCATCGCGCCAGTAACTATTCTTGCAGCAGTTAACTGATTTTTTTTTTCAAGTTTATCAGAATCAGTTGATATGCAGCCATCCCAGACAGGACTTTCATATTCTGAAATAGGTCTTATAAAAGAAAAATAGATGGTTTGTAAGGTTTGGCGGTCCAGGCGAAACTGGAGGCCTTTCATACTGTGAAGAAGCTTTCCAGCTTTAGCAGCTAGGTTGCTAACGTGGTCAGACCATCCCAGGTCACAACATATGGTAATACCAAGATTGTTGTGAGTATTGACATTTCGCAGTATGTGGCTTTGAAAATTAATAGGTGGGTGGTCTGCAGAGACAACCTTACGCGTAATTAGCACACTGGGCTGTCTTTGAAAAAGTTGCTCGCTGTTTGTTTGGTAGGTTCTAGAGTAACATTACTAGGAACTTTAATGCCATGGATCCTTACCGCCCACCAACGACAATGCTGCTCTAGACGACTAAGATCAGCTTGTGTGCGCTTTAGCTCGTTCTTAAGAGTGTTGATTTCATCACGGAGCTCTTGTAATTGTTTGCTGTGATCTGTAACATCTGATTTGAACACTTTCTTCTAGATCATGTACTCGGGATTTCATTGCATCGAATTTTGCATCTAAATAATATTTTATAGACGCTTCATGAGCAGAAAGTTTATCATCCAGAAGTTTACTCAATTTTTCTATTAAAGTTGTATCTTCTGACTCTTCAGGTTCGTGTTTTTTCCTGTCGCTTCGGGAGCCCCATTTTGTTTCTTATGTGTAAAGAAAACAATAGCGAAGGTGCATTAATCGGCATATAGGCTCACAATACAGCAGTTAGAAAAATGGACCTGATTTGTCATTATCTGGCTAAACTTTCTCACATTTTCCCCTTTGCTTCACATAAACGATATGATGGTCTGCCATCTACTCACATTAGGACATGATGACACTAACATCTAATTAGATCATGCTGGATGATACATGGAAGTATTGTGGAGATATCGCAATGATAAGCCTAACGAACATATAATAAGGCTGCAATTTGCTCAAATTAGGTCATTGTGACACCAAAATCTAATAAGAATCATCTTTGCTCGCTGGACAAGCATATTACTAAATTTGAGCAAACTACATTTGAGCATTCTGGAGATATTGAAGTAACGAGCCCTAACAAGCATGTAATGAAACTGCCATTTGCTCAAATTAGGTCACGGTGACACTAAAATCTAATCGATTCATCTTGCAGAACAAGGTAAGCATATTGCTAAATTTGAGCAAAATACATCTAGGCATTCTGTAGATATCGCGTGAACGAGAATGTGCACATCTGGACAGACAGAGAGACAAGCCGAAAACAGAAAGGGTCTCCCCATGGGGGGGGGGGGGTACCAATAAAAAAACACACGCATTTAACCATGTACCTTTCGGTGACTTACAAGCCTGGGTCCTTCTCCCCGGGTCAGTCCATTCTGGCCCGCTGTTGGTCAACTGGGGTTCTCTCTCTCTCTCTCTCTCTCTCTCTCTCTCTCTCTCTCTCTCTCTCTCTCTCTCTCTCTCTCTCTCTCTCTCTCTCTCTCTCTCCTCTCTCTCTCCTCTCCTCTCTCTCTCTCTCTCTCTCTCTCTCTCTCTCTCCTCTCCTCTCTCTCTCCTCTCCTCTCTCTCCTCTCTCTCTCTCTCTCTCTCTCTCTCTCTCTCTCTCTCTCTCTCGCGCGCGCTGCATTTATTGCAAGTACACAAGCTTCACCTTAAACAATTTCTACTGCTACGGTTATATGCGTTCGTTTTTCTCCCATTATAATAGATCGCCAAAATGGGTGTAAATGCATAAGAACGCATGAAACTACATAGAACTGCATGTAACCGCATTTAAGCGCTACACGGCAAGCTTTATCATGAGGAATTTGAATGAAAACATATGAGTAGATAACATTTTACGTCAGAATTCCTTTGGGCGAAATCAGTGGGGAACACAAGAAGCAGTCCTTCCAGCTTGAAAGAATTAACTCTATACATTGTGTAAATGTTCAAAGTCAGTTTAGCATTATAAAAACTGATCCGGAATTTGCTTTTAAAACATGTTAGTCTTCAGCAATAATACACATTCTGTTTCACAGAGGGATGATCTTAATTTAAACTGCTCCCTAAGTTTACAGGTTGACACTTGTGTCACGGGAGGGATGTAAGATTTCTTTGTGTTACAATGTTCTTATGAGTTGATTTGCGCATACCATGCTTTAGAGAAACAGCGTATTGGGGGGATTTTAAAGTGTATGATTACAAAAACACCAAGGATGTGTGGCAGAGTTTGGCTACTCTGCCATCAATTGGTTGTACTATATGAACTCAAGGCATGCATTTGTTCCAGTATTAAACAATTAAGATTTGTGCAAGCCAGAAAAGGGGTACTGTTATATATTAAAAGAATATTTCCCATTGAGAAAGTTGTCTATGTATGGTGATAAGGGTCAATAAAAGTAAAGTGAAGTCCGATAGCCCAAGCATTTGCCATGTATGACTTAGAATATGAGCCAAAAGAACCACATTGACAAAAAGAAAAAAATATGTTAGTGCATTTGTTCATGCTGCATGGGAACTATTGCTTCCATAATTATTTCTAATATTTAACTGGCCAACATGTAAGTTGTAAGGTTACTGGTCAAGATGGAAAACTCGTCCTCAACATGTACATGCCAAGCAGAATTTTAAAATCAGTATTTTTTTTCAGAACGGCAACTAATTTGACTACATTAGTTTGAAACTTTCATTGGAAAATAAAGTATTTATAAGTCGCGAGTAGTCAGAGTGAAATTGAATGTCTTCCAAAATGTTGTTTAGCTATCCCTGGTCACCAATTGACAAAAGGCTGTAGCAATGTTATATATATATATATGTGTGTGTGTGTGTGTGTGTGTGTGTGTGTGTGTGTTCGTTCCAGTCTTCCCAGATAATGTATTTGTGTGACACAATGCATTCTACTTGCAGGTTTTCGTTGGTGCAAAATAGGATGTTACGAAGACATTTCCGGTTTTATGCATTTGTGGTCTTAGGTGTGTTCAGCTTCGTATACATACTCATCTCAAGCTATACCAAAAAGAAAAAATATGTAGAAGACCAATTGTTTGAGGACAGAGAAAGACAAGCTTGTGTTCATCCAAAACTTGACTTATGGCCGAAAGAACTTAGTCAATTATATAAGTCACCGGCACAACCTATAATCTGCTCGGAAAAAACTGACTGGGTGTACACTCATAATGGCACATTTTGGCTGACTGAATATGCAAAAAATACATTTAGCCCTATTACATGTGAGTATATTCCGATAGTAAGAGGTAAAGATGACTTCTCGGTGTTTTAAAACTAAGAGAATCAATTCTATCATAGATGGGACACCTCTGCCATCAGATTTCTTTGAGGTCAAATGTCAGGGACGGAATGGCAGCCTATATAGAAATCTACATGCTGGAATATCAAGAAAGTCAGAGGTTAAAAAAAGACTCGCGAAAACTGCTACTTTAAATGCAGCAACACGGCTAAATATAATGATGATCGGATTCGACTCCATATCCAGGATGTCGTGGATCAGGAATTTGTATGAGACTGACAGATACTTTGTGAATAAGCTGAATGGAATCGTCTTAGAAGGATACAATATTGTTGGGGATGGAACTCCGCAAGCAACACTGCCAATCCTTACCGGCAAGACGGAACTGGAGCTACCTGAAGCTCGCAAAGGCAAGCCAAACTCTGGAACCATTGATGGTCACCCATGGATCTGGAATGTATTTAGAAATGTAGGCTATGTTACGCAGTGGATTGAAGACCAATCAGATTTCGGGATGTTCACCTATCGTATGCATGGCTTTAAAAATGCACCTGTAGATTATTATTATCGGCCATTTGACTTAAGTTATCTAAGAGAATCTTGGAAACATAGGCCATTCTGTATTGGCTCTGTTCCACGTCATAAAATAATGCTTAATTGGATAAAACAGTTTTTACAAGTATACCCAGAAAATCCGAAATATTCCTTCATGTTCTCAGCTTCATATACTCATGATTCTTTAACTCAAAGTCAGGTGATAGACAAAGACTTGAAAGCTTTTCTAGTATATCTAAAAGAAAGCAACGTCTTAAACAATACAGTTCTTATTCTAATGAGTGATCATGGGAACCGATTTCATAAAGTTCGAGCAAGTGTTCAAGGCAAGTTTGAAGAACGCATGCCATACTTTGGCTTTGCTTTTCCCAACTGGTTTGAGAAGACGAACAGCGAAGAAATGAAGAGATTCCGCAAAAATGCTTATCGTCTCACAAGTCCATTTGATATTCATGAAACATTCCATGATATCATTAAAATGCGAAACACTGGGATGGGCAATCTCTCAGAACGTGGTATTAGCTTGTTTAATGAGATACCCGCTGAGAGAACCTGCAAACATGCTGGTATAGATGCCCACTGGTGCGCATGTTTGCAGTGGGAAAATCTGTCTTTGGCCAAAGTAGAAGTAAAGCGTTCAGCAAAAGCATTGATAAGGGAAATCAATAAAATTACCAAACCTTACAGATCTCATTGCAAAGAACGCACTTTTACTGAGGTGTTACAAGCTAAGAAATATGCCCCAGGCACCCAACTGTTAAAATTCAAAATGGCTAAGGACCATGATGGTTTTCTGCCTGACTTATCTGACAAAATGGTTGCTAAGGAATTTCTCTATCAAATAACGATTCGTTCGCAACCTGGAAATGCCTTATATGAAGCAACATTGACGCATGTTATTGCAACTGATAGTTTTACCGTAACTGACAAAAACATAAGTAGAATAAACAGATATGGCCAGCAACCGCACTGCATCATGAAAAAAATCCCGCATTTGAGGCCATACTGCTTTTGCAAAGAACAGCTGTGAAACTCATTTTTTTTCTGCCACAGCTTTTCCTAATGCGAATTCCAAATTGAGATGTGTCATCTCAGATGGTGAGTTGTGCATGTCAGTGGTAACTTGAAGTTAAATTTGTCCACTTTCGTCCGTCAAACCAATGCGTAAATGTGCGAAAGCTCAAGGTTGAATTACAAGAGTTGGTTTGCAGAAGAGTGAGTTATGTGCAGGTTGATGAACAGGAAGCTGGAAAAAATAATCCCAACTTGGACAAGTAAATTCCTTTAAGGCAAACTCTTGTCAGATTAATATAAAATTAAAATCCATCAAAAGACATTATGTATATACAAAAGTAGCAGAAGAGTTACAGTGTTCCGCCATATGTGGCGCAGATTGTTATGTAGAGCATTGTATCATTATTACCCTTTTTCAGCGGCATTGAACTACAAAGTACCTTATGTAACATTGATCTGCGGTTAAGGGAAAATTGGATGGAGTTGGCTAGCTAATCTGCATGCGTTTATTTTATTGAATAAAACTATTATGTGGGCTTTCATTTCACTCATTTATGGGTAATGATTGAACTCCAAGTATATGTTCAACTAATCACAGAAACATGCATAATACATCTCCTCATTGGATGTCACAAATGAGCTTCCTGAAGTGTGTGTTGAAAATCCATGCAGTAGTTGAAGTCATTTCATATCTTAAACCTGATCTAGCGTCTTGTATGTTCGAAAAAGTAAGTTTCCACAGTGACCACAGGGAGCCATGTTTAATGATACTCTGCAGTACAAGATGGTCGTACCGTGACAAGGCATACATCTAAATCTATACTTCTTTGGCACTATATGTGCATATCCTGCTGCTTTAAGTTAAAAAAATAACAGCTGTAGTTGTTGCAAGAAGTCAAAATAAAGGCAATAGTCTATATGCTGTAGAAATCGAATCACATTCAGATCTTCCTCAGTATATTGACATTGAGCTTAAATTTTTAATCGCTCTAAAGAACACATTTTTTCCAGTCTGTTGTTATGGGGAAGTAGTCAGTAGTTCAAGACTAATATTTGTAAATAGATATGCACAGATTGCTGCTTATTATGACCCATTTGCTTAGAAACACTTTATTCTAGCCCAAAAGAACTATTGGTAAAGCTATTTAAAATGAAAGGTATGCCTGATCTTGTATTTCTGACCATAATCAGTGAAATGTAGCAAGCTATTTCTTCACAGTAACAAGTGTGAACATAACACGAACCATGTCCGCCTTAAAATCCTAACGTATCTCAAATGAGACTGAAGTGTGAAATTATGCAGCCTTTGCGCCAGACTATGCAAATTTGTTGCCCTGGTGCCCATTGAACACACTATACAACACCAGCAATCAGTGATATGAAGGTCCCAAAGGGAAATTTCATGTGTTCTATAAAATGTGCCGTTATTGCTCTAAGTTTTGGATGGACGTCACCAGATGTACATTAGTGTTATGAAGAAAAGAGAACTGCTACTGCCAGTAGGTGGCTAATTACACATACACATTGGGCAGGCTGGAGCACATAAATTATTCTCTGGGAGTGGGCCACACCTCCGCCAGTAGTACCTCGTTAGGCCTGGGTCACATAAAAATACGAAAGAGAGCTAATTATCGCATGACCACTGTAGAATGACAATGCAGAAACCTGACCATAATGTAGGAACAATGGCTACCTTTTCCGCATGACGTACTTGGCCTTAAGTTGTTAGTTTGGATTATCAGAGTGGAATCAAGGTATATTCTCTAGGGATTCAGCCAAGTTTGTTTAAAATTAATTTACACGAAGATCTGCCTTTTCTTGCCTACCCATTATCTTTGTCATGGATTCACATTTACATTTATGACTGTTGGCCAGATCCACGTCCAAAATATCTTTTCCAAAACCACATTGCCAATTTCTTCAAAAATTAATTTATATGTTTCTAAGGACATCTTAGGCTAAATTTGTTTACGATCTTTCTCTACATAACCTAAATTTTGTGTGTCAAAACTATTTCGACTCATAACGAATTATCAATGGATAAATACTCTCACACGGATTATCATGTTCTTCAAAGTATCAGCCAGACTGACTTCAAGGATAATGGCAAGTAAAGTTTGCTAACATATATATATATATATATATATATATATATATTTCACTTACTGGATCACCATTTGCACACACTTTGTAGAAAACTACCCAAGTAGCAAATCGATAAAGTTTGAAGTGGAACCGGTCAATTGTTTTGAAAAAGTACACACACACACACACACACACACACACACACATATATATATATATATATATATATATATATATATATATATATATATATATATATATATATATGTTGTGCTGAATCGCATGTTGGATAATCTTCAAATTTGGCTTGAATGAACCTTTACTTGATTTCCATCGAATCTGCTCACTACATGGTGCTGCTGGCATTTCTAATTAGTAATGACTGATCAAGATTATATATTATGGGTTAGATTATGTGTACACCGTTGCTATGGATACCCAAAAAATCAAACAGATTGGTTTCAACATCAGCAGTGGTGGGCAATTTGGCCCATGGTTACTAATGAACACGTATACAAAAGTATCGATCAGGTTCCTCTTGATGCTGTTAATTTGCAGCTAAGGTCACTTTGAAACGTCTGTTACAGTCCTTCCGTTTGTTTAGTTTCCCTTCTATTCCTGAAGCTTGAAATAATCTTGTCCAATAGCACTAGCCAAATTAATTCCGATCGTGGAGGATGTACCTCAGGATTATTTGTTTGTGACGTGACTAGATGACTTGTAAGATATACATGCTCCTCAGCATTAATAAGTAGTACCGCAATATGGGTGGAAGAGTCTCATATTTTCAGCTGTGGCCCCAGGGCACACCCTGCCGATGACGGGACAGGCCCTTCTTGAATAACCGTGGGTATACATTGATTATGCCAGTAAAAACAGTGTAATAAAGGCAATCATTTCTATTGGGTTTTAATTTTCAGGTGCGGGCGTCAAGAATTTAAGGAATTAAGTATGGCGTGGCATTGATTGTTGCCAATATATCATGAAGGAGGCGGTGAGATCGCAGTCAGATCACGAGCCAATAGGCGAGCGATCTGACAGGGGATCACCGTCTCCTGAGTGATATATTGACAACAATGAATGACACGCTTTACTTAATTCCCATTTTAATATGGTTTCCACTTGAAATTTCCCAAATTTGACACAAAAAAGGGGTTAAACTGGCTTATTTTCACCCTTTATCATCGCTTTTGTTTATGCCGTTTCCGTTTGCTTGCTTACTCCCTCCACTGCAAAATTTACCGTTTGTGAGACGAGCGGGGCCATATTTATTGGTGGCGGGGGGATAGGTGTGAAGACTGCACCGCTGTACGTTACAACTTCCAAATAGGCCTATGCTCAAAATGTTGATCATAAAAAATACAAACCGAAGTAAGTCATAATTGTGTCTTAGGCCTACATTTTGTCATAATGCAGATATAATTCTGGGACCTTTTTGGAACGTGAAAAACATCATAAGGTACACCCAGACGAACGATGTCCATCAAATGTGATTGGCTGAATCAGGTCCTGTGAAAAATCAGTATATCACTGTTGAAAGTGAACGACGATGGCAAGCAGGCAAATTCGCCGTGTGCTGGGCGATTTTCGGATTAGTTCATGTTCTGTTTGGATTAGTTTTACGGGATACAGGTTTTTTAAGTGCAAGGTCTGTACCAATAAAGACAGTACGTAGCAGACTTCATTTTGGGTGTGAAGGAATTGGTTGCTGTGCCATGGGAAGGTTGGCTTACGTAAAATTCTAGGCCTTGTTGTACTACTCACTGACACTGGTTCAGGTCATCTGGAGGACTATTCACCAAGTGTGTCTATGAATGCACATGCATCTACTTGGCATTACATATGTGAAGATAGTTGGGATCATAATTGTGGAGTAATGGCATTATAAGGTTTGTAACTTTGCTACATTTGGTTGTTGCAGCATTGGCGGCAAGTGCGGAGCGCCGCCATCTATTATCGACCATGGTTACTACCATTGGAACACGGCAAATTCTGTGAAGATTCGCCAAAAATTAAAGACTCTAAAGTGTTCAGAAATTTAACATTTTGACCCCGATATTGTACAATATTGTAAGTGGTGCTATCGATATCGAAAGCGACCTAGATTTTTAAACACCCTGTAAGTCCTGAAAGTAATGTGCTAATTAAAAAACTTTGAACCGTGGCGCGGTCACAAGATTTTCACATTTTGACCTGTATTTTATAGATGACGCCGGCAACATTAATGTCCACGAAGCTTTGCATACACTAAATAACTAGTTAACGTTATAAATGCCTACCTTAAAAAATTGGAGGGGGCGGGGCACAGCTCTCACAAGATGACCCCTGTCTCCAAAACTAGTCATTTGACCTTGACCTTTAACATGGATTAGAAAATTGTGATACTCAAAATGTGCGTCCTACATTCAACTTTCCATACATGGTATGTTTGTTCATATTGGGTAATAACCTTTCGACTTATTGAAAAACAAAAACAATAAATTTGGACAAGAACCAAAATCCATAATTACCGGGTCAAAATGACCCCAAAAGTAGGTCACCTAGTTCACGTTTATGTACAATGGATTCAAGTGCAACTTTGATCTGGAGGCTCAATTCTCTTTGCCAGTGATGTCAAAGCTACACCCTGCTATTACAAAATCACCTATTTGTTTAATCTTATTTAATTCTTGAAAAAAAAAAAAAAAAAATTGTGGAGCAGGCAACACCTATATGAACCCCTCTCGTGAATCACCTCTTTCATCTTTACGCGCATGGTGACATCACTAAAAACGGTTAAAGTCACTCGTATTATACAACTTTCTGGAAATGGACTTGGTCCAAATATCCTATAAATTTGGCAAGTCTATTCCAAATAGTTTTCCAAATACGGAATTTTGTATCTTCAAATACACTTGTGCTCATAATTTCCGTCAAATTTAAGGTGGCACCACTAGTATCATTTGCGATTTAGACTTTGACCTCCTCTATAATCCCACCAAGTATGTTGAAGAAAAATTAAACATGCTATAGGGATCACAATATTTTCATATTTCGACTCCAATATTACATACTATTGTAGATGGCGCTGAAGACTTTACTTCTATTTTACCGCACAGAAATACCTGTGCACACGAACCTGGTCTATGCGTATACATGTAACTGTGGGCACGATAATAAAAGTTGCGACCAACCTTTTCGTGACAGTAACTGTGCTTGCAAACACCAAGCTTGCTCGTCCAGCAGCATGTATTCCGGCACTGCTTCTGCAATGGAGCTCGACCACTTCGCCAGACTGTCTTGCACACGCTGGCTAGACGACCTGTCCCTCGTGGCGCCCGGCATCGAAATCCTCGTCCTGGACGTAGCCTGGGGGTTTTATTCCAGGCCGGGGTCACACCCATGTCACTGGACATGGTCACAGGCCCTGGCATTGCCCACCAGATGGCACTGCACAACACACACCCTTCTCATAAAAGAAATGAATCATATCCATTCATTAACAATAATCTGTTTCTTCCGGATGGTATTCATATATTCAGGCACTTGTACGGATGAATCCCCAAGTAAATTCTACTTACCTATAATATATTCTAGTAATAAATGTAATAATACGCCATGTAATTTTTACGGCAATACCTGTAATATTACACTGTTACACTGATTTGCGGGCTGGAGTAATTCCCTCCAACCAGATCAGCTTAATTTCATGGTTACCGTTCTGGTATTCACAATTATTTATATATACTCCAGTCACCATGAAGCATGCTTATGAATTATGTACATATGTTATATATATATTCACAGCAGTGATTTACAGTTTGGTTTATTTTGAAGGCTTATTAATCCACAAGGGAGTAAAACTGACAGGCTGTTCGGGCAGTTATTTTGGCAATAAGGGACATAGGGATATTCCTGCACTTACTCATAAACCTGACAACCTCAGGAATTAACATCGGACTACCCCCTTTGACTTAAGTTGACATATGGGACGGGATTAGATATGGAGCATCACTTTCAAGCATGAACTTTGTGAGTGGGAGCTGCTTGATGACTACTGACATATGTTTGTTTCCTGGTCTGAGACAAGTGGGAGTCAAGCCAAAAATTGTGTTGGGAAAATCTGTAAGCCATTCCTCTGCCTCCTGCAATGTTCCACTAAAACAGTGCCTATGTACCAAGTGTGTACGGGGTACGCAAGACGTGAGGATCTCCAAACACCTGCTACTCAGATACCCACTCCCTCTGCAGTGAATAACAACCGACAAACCTAAGTCAGCAGCTAGGGGCAGCACCTTAGCTAGGACACCTTCTTGCTGTGCCACACTGACATTATTTTTACTGGTGTTGTCAAGTTCTATTTCACCTAAAGCGACCACTCCCTCACATCCCAACAGATACCTCAAAGTAGAGATTTGACCATCAGAGATAAGACCTGCAAATCTAGTGTATACGCCACATGCAACTTTTAGTCGGGGTCCTTCAGAATTTCCTGGACATCTTCCACCGTGGGCCATTTTTTTCACGTAACAGAAATTGCCAATAGCATACTGAACTACATGTGGTTCTGTGGATGATGGCAGTTTCTCCACGGCTTGCTGGAAGGATGAACAGCTTGCCTGCTTTAGCATTTCGTCTAGATGGAAATGAGAATCTACAACTTCTAAGATGGATAATTCATTCCTGACCACGGACTCCATGCCTGAGAAGTTCAGTTGTCTATACCACTGCTTCAGTTCACCCAAGCTTTCTGGAGATATTAATGATGCCAGTGTCAACAGACTACGTCAGTGTAGCAATACAGCCACAAAGTTGAGTGAAGACAATGATATAGCCTCCTCACCTGTTATGGACCACCTACTTTCAAATGCCCGCATCAGTAACAAGTCTGTCTCTGACACTTCCACCTGTTCAAATGACTGAGTTTTAGCCTGTTGCACCCTACGCACTAGCTCATAAACGCTACCTGCTTGCAACTATTTTACAAAAAAAAAGTACAAGAGGCCACACATAAACATATGCCAAGTTTGCAGATGTGCGTCTGAAAAATCAGGTGAGACATCTACTCCTGTGTGGAACCTGTTAACATGTCTGTGGACTTTTCGCAACTGTAATAACTGATGGCCACAATGCCAACATGCTATACGTAGACAGGTATACCAGGGTAAGTGACTTGTCAATGCATGCCGTTTTAGATGCACTGGCCTTTGACTGTAGAGTGGACAGCACTGGGAGTCTGTTTTCTGCATTTCTATTTTCCTTCTTTTAGAAGGCACCTTCGTACCTGACTCATCCCTTGCATTACTGCCATCGTTGAAGACCAGAGAGGCCAGAGGGACAATTAGAGCCCTCCTTTTATCCTCCAGCCCCCTGTCGTAGTCTGGCTTAAAGTCGCTTTCAGACTCCATACTGATGCTGAAATTCCATAATGATCAACGTATATGTACACGGCACAAGTATTGGCTATATATACTGTGAGTTATACCAAATTAGAATAGTTTTTATTAACTTGTGCGCAGTTATATGTCAAAGTTCAGATATGCTCCAATGCACTTTGTTATATAGAGACTACATGTATATACATTCACATTGATTACACTCTGTGCTTAAGTATAATTACATGTTAATCAATATACATGAACCAGAGCTATATACACTCTGATTTAATAAAGTTTCACCTTTAATTGTAATTATCATGCATTGTTGTCTATATCTCTAAACCAGAGTTATGTACACCCTGAATTAATTATTCATGAGACATGACAATTGGTTATAGGGTACATGATTAAATATCTGATTCTCAGAAAGCAAGATGTGCATTCTGACATTGCAATATACATTATAAAATCGAAGCTAAATACACTCTGATTCATGGTCTCTTTTGTAAGTTTTTACACTGTGTAATCCTGCAGATAACTGGGGACATTAATTTGCCTCCCGCATCTGCTGGAACTTGCTTGCACTGCAGTACACTAAATTTATAGGACCCCGAGTCTCCATGGTACTTACTCCGGGCACACCAAAACATAAAAGGCCATCATAAGAGGTCTAATTCACACAACGCGCCACTCGTATGTACATGTATATTACAAAAATATAAACCAAACATTACATTAGGAGTGGTTTTTGAATATCTAGACTAATTATTATTAAAAGAAGAGTCCTAACACATGGTAAAGTTCTTGGCACCTCTGCTATGTCCATATCAACCTTTTCCTCTTCGAGTGCGTGTTGAATATGGGTACGTACATAAAATCCCCTCTTATCGGAGCCAGGGTGAGTAAACCGTGCTGGAGGTATGCCAAAACAGAATTCAGATTCCCAAGTCTGCGGGCCGTATTGCTATGCCGGAGACATAACATTCCAAAAAGCATCATAACGAGTCTTACTGGGTGGAACATGCATAGGTCGGGGAAAAACAGTTTGATAGCCTCCCTCTAGATTGGCTTCTTGGAGCCTATGTTCGGCATATATATTGTCAGTAAAATCACCTGTCCAGAAGTAGTCTGTACTTAAACGAAAAATTCATTCAGGTAACACCTCGTACACTAAAATTTTTACAGGACAAACAAGATCGTGTAAGTAATGAGCCGTTAATTGGCATGATTGTAAAGGCCTAAAAAGTTTTTAGTATTCAAAATCGTGAACTTGGGCTTCGACGTGTCTTTTGAAGGTGCTTTCATTTAAACAAAATACATTTAAGTGTCTACTGCATTGTTCCAAGCAGAGCAGTAAACAATATGCATTTAATTGTTCAAATTCCTTGCTCCATGCAGTGATCCTATTGAGACAAAGGCCATGTTTTGAGGATTGACATATATCCACTCTATACACTCTCCCCTATCATGCAAAGTTCATACCCGTCGTCTTTCGACAATAACATTGAAATAAAAGATATAAAAGTGATGTAAAATGGACAGACTACATACTGGGGCCAGAGGTAACTAGCACGTCGCCCACCGTTGGAGTGCTTCTTTACCACGCATTCATACCTGTGCTTGCATGGTCGGAAAAGTTAAGAAACAATAATACCCTAACAAACCCATTTTGTTTTATACTGAGTGATCCTTTCTTTAGCTTTTCTTGTCCTGTATTTCAAATATTTATAGTTCAGCTTGTATGGGCGTCACTGCTACTGTTAATGTCAATCTACTGAACTGTAAGGATCATCTTGTCTGACTTGTCGAACATGCTCATCTGTAAAATGGGCTAAACAGAGCACAGTAATGTTCTATGCAGTACAACTACAACTCCCTCCGAGCAATGTCGAATCCTGGTGGACTTGTCCTTGCCATCCTTACCAACTTCAAGTATCCACATGGAACAAACTTTCCAGGGGAGGGAGGGGAGGAAAACACTCCTTGCACACATATGTTTGGATCATGGCCGTGGTCCACCCTAAGGAAAAGCCACCGGGGCAATGTAGGGGATGTCCTTTGCCATAGTTTGTTTATGAATTAGCATATCCTGGTATTATAAGTTGCAGTCAAAAAGAAGGTTTAACCTTTCTTTACTTTGGTTATATTTCCTACCCCTATTTGTATTCGCATTACATTTAGTGTCACTAAGACTATTTCTGAGCCACTACAAAATCTGCGCATGAATGTGTTTTCCCAAAGTATTTCGTTACATTTTCTATACCTTTGGACACAGATATTTCCCAAGTTCGTAGCTTGCTTCATGCTTGACAATGTATTTATATGACGTAACTGCAGTACTCTTTTTACAAGTCTGCTGTGACACAGAGCCTTGTCATTCTTGAGTGATTATTTCTTTGTTTGTTTTATTCCAGTTTGGTACGTTCTACCCTTTTTTAACACAAACTTTTATCTGTGTCTTTTGACCATGCATAAGATACATCCTTTGTTTTTACAGATTACGTTTCATTCAGTAGATATATTAATTTTGTTATGTAAATTCTTCCATCAAAATGTTTTGTTCTCGTTTCATATTACACAATAACGATTCAAATCGGCAGAAGGTTTATCGCAAGATAGTTTCTCTTAATAACAATGTGACGTGTTGTTTTCGGGTGTTAAAACCAATGAATGGTTGATAATAACGAGAATTTGCTTAATGCGTAAATACTAATGACCTTTGGACAATCTGCTTTAGCTTTCCAGGCAAAACTGATAAAGAAGACTATATTAAACACGGTCTGTCCGTATATTACCTTGCCAAAAATGCATCTCCGTAGTGCTTCGTACGGCGCAAGTTCCTGGTCTTGTCAGTCGCAACAAAAATAAGGTTGAACTTAACTTTTCTTTACCTTGATCATATTTCTTACTTCCATTTGTGTACGCATTACCTTTCGCGACTTCACGAGTATTTCTGGCCTATTACTTTGCCAAAAATGCATCTTTCAGTGCTGTCTATGACGCTTGCTCAAGGTTGCTTCATAAATTGGCAAGTTCCTGGTCTTGTAAGTCGCAATCACGGCTATTCCTGGACCACCACAAAATTTGGTAATTAGTACATTTTCACCTTAGTTTAACACAATTTTTCATTTTTGTCTTTTGGGCATATATAACATACACAGATACATACTGTATTGCCAACACAATACATGTAATATAACTGCGGTAACAATATTAAATGCAGTGTAGTGTCACTCTTCACGTATGACACTTGCGCAAAAGGGTTCACTTCCACATAGGTTTTGTGACGTGTTTTATTCTTGGGGGGAGGGGGGGTTGATCGCTGTCACGTTCCAGGGTAACTCTAAGTTTTCAATGCATCGAGCGTCCCTGTTTCTTATGTTCTGCATCACTTTCCCCATCAGTGTCTGCACCGAAATTGTCAGGTTAATGATTTTTCGCGGGTGATTTCCACCATAATTATGACGCATTTCAAGCTTGTTTGTTTTTCACTTATTCTGATTAACATTTATTGTTTTTATCGGTCACGTTGTATTCGGTAGATTTTTTAAAACATCTGTTTCACCAAAAATGCTTTGCTGTCGGGTTATGTCATATAAACTAGGCAAAATTAATAACCCTCCGCTAAAATAATTTAATGGTGTACCCATACTTTTTTAGGTAATTTAAAGATACGCACATGTATATGTAGCATAATCCTTTGATTACATCATGTGTAAAGATGAGCAGAGTTGGAGCCTATGCTTGACTGCACATGGGCTGAATGTGACACAAAGTCAAAAAGTCCACTTCGCAGAAAGGATCATGAGTGGTCTTTCTTGTCCCTGTCAGGACCCTCCTGACCATTGATTTTTCTCACCATACCTGTGTAATGTGGCCAGAAACTGTGCCAATCATGGGTATAAATGCATGGCTTTTTTTTCTGCCAGTTATGGATTCGCCATCGCTGGTCAGACTGTGAACATCACCATGCCAAGGCTATCCAAAATGGACAGGGCAAGAGCCATAGGTCGCATTGAAGCCGGTGAAAGTTGCAGAGCTGTCGCACGGGCAATGGGTGTGAACCACAAATCCATCAATGAGTTGTTGAGAAAATACCGAAACACAAATGATGTTGCAGATTTACCACGCCCGGGAAGGCCAAAGCTGACCACCAGGCAACGAGACCGTTTCATCATCAATGCAGCACTGAGGAGTAGGAGCCGCACAGGTCCTGATATTCAGAGCCAGCTGGAGAGAGCCAATCCTCACCAAAGATGCATGTCCGTCCAGACTGTTCGTAACAGACTGCATGCTGCTGGTTTAAGGTCCCGGAGCATGGTGAAAAAGCCGCTTCTTACCCTACGTCACAAAGTTGCTCAGTTGCAGTGGACAAGAGAACATGTCCGTACAACACATGCAGGATGGAGCAATGTTCTCTTCACTGATGAGTATCGCTATTCCCTCCACAGAAGTGATGGACGTGTTCGTGCATGGAGACGGCAAGGGGAGAGACACGCTGCTTGTTGTGTTCAGCCCACAGTTGCATACGGAGGTGGCAGCATCATGGTCTGGGCGGCATCTCTGCTAATGGCAAGACAGACCTCGTCATCAGGGAAGGAACAATGACAAGCAGACGGTACATAACGGATGTCCTGGAACCCCATGTTATTCTATATGCGGGTGCCATTGGAGACAACTTCATGCTGATGCACGACAATGCCAGGCCACATGTTTCAGCTGTGGTTCGTGATTACCTGGATAGTGAGAGTGTTGAGGTGATTGAATGGCCAGCATGCTCACCTGACCTCAACCCCGATTGAGCACCTGTGGAGCCATATGAAAAGAAATGTGTACCAGAAGATGGGTCCTAACTCAGACTTCGCAGATCTACGGCGTTATATTCTGGAGGAGTGGGACAGTATCCCTCAGGCACTTATGTGAAAGCTTGTCTAGAGCATGGGAAAACGCTGCCAACAGTGCATTGACAACCATGGTGGCTACACATCCTACTGAATGGACATTTAAAGGTGCTTTATGTGACACAGTGATGAGTCAATTTCTGCTCTATTGAACTCAGAAAATGCCTTAACTTTAAGTACAGTCTGTGATAACTTTTGATGCAACCAAGCACCATCTGTGATAACTTCTGATGGGACTCTGCACTCAGTTCATATGCATGTTTGAGCGCTCTACAGGTACTCTTGCGAACTTGTGATTGAGACTTTGTCTGCTTATTGACACTGTGCAATGAAGCGTAACTTCATTTGATCAGAATTTCCTCTACAGATCTACTCTAAAGTGTATACAGAATATAAGAAACATTGAATATATTCAAAATATGTGTGTGTGTTTTTTTTATATAAGAATTGCTTTTAGTGGAGGGTTATTAATTTTGCCTAGTTTAGTAAGTACCTGTTGTGAATGTAACAAGCGCACACGAAGGTCGTGGTGGATATGTCGAGGGGCCTTGGGAAACTATACTGGGGACGAGTCAGTTATGCCGTCCCCTCGATTAACAACACCGACTCCGCCCTAAGTCCCTTACCAATTTTCACCACGTACAATTCCCAACTTTTACTGTAGTTTTCTCATTTGTATTTAAGAAACGGTTAGTCTCAGGAAAAATTGGACAAATTGCGGTGCAAACGGCAATGGCTGAGTAGTGTGAGTACACTTTAAAAACATTATTTTACGAATTACTTCACTTTATTGGCAAGGTAAATTTCATATCATTGTGTTGTGATTTATCAGTAATGTGGCAGTTACTTTTAGGCTTTTGTCTTTCTTTAAGGTTGGGAATTCCGTTAAATCTTGTACAATAAGCAAAATGTAATATGTATAATCTTTTGGATGTTTTCTGAGATTACATCCGCTTAAATGCAAGTTTCATGTTAAGTACCAACTTAGTGATAATCAGAGGGGGATTGCTTGATATGTCAAGGAAAAAAATGAATGTGAACATAGCCAGGGTCACTGGACCTGGTCAAAATTCGTCGGCGAAAAAATACATTACTTTGCTGAATAGTCAGATAGATTTTTTTTATTTTGGTACCAAGTTTAGCCTCACTAAACATGGTAATATTGTTTTTATTTGACAAAAGAATTTTAAAAAAATTTGCTTGCTATTCACATTTTGTTGCAAAGACTAGTCGTTGTTGTTGAATTGTTCATGAAAGAAAAAGGTCGGAAAGTTGTGCACGGAACAAATAACATACAACTGAGTGGTGCTGGTATCAAGTTAGGTTGGGATATATTAAAACAAGTGTGTCAAACATTTTTACAAATGTTGAAGGAGTTTGAACTATGTCAGTTCAGTAAAGATCAGGTTCAAGTTTTTAGTGATATTTCTGCCACCAATACACAATATTTATATATAAGATTAAAACTACCTACTAGAGGGCTACTCAAGATAATACCTTATCGAAAATACACCGTGATAACTTCATATTTTTAGCAAATATTCCATTTTGGGGGGATTCGATTAAAGAACTGAAAAGCTTTCCAAAGTATAAGATTGTTTTGTTTCAATGCTTGAAAAAAAATACATACATAGAACAAATGACGAGCTCACAACAAAATTGGGGAAAAGACACCTAGCTGACATTATTGGTCAGACTGAAGCATCTTCAAAATGTCAAGAATTGCTAAAAGTTAATCTAACAACATTCTTAAAACCTATGAATTCAGATTATCGTAAGATATAATATAAGAAGGGTAGCTTTGCTGAACACCAGCTAAACTCGGTTTGCTCGGTATTAAGTGCCTACTTGCATGTCGGGATACGAATCCAGTATGATACTAGATCGCCAGTATATTTTGGCGTAGAAAATTCAGAAGTAACTTGTTATGTTAACTTTAAAATGTCTAAAATTAGTTGATTGGTCAGTTAAAGACCTGGTACCGCCCAGTCCAAGAAAACGACTTTCAACCGACAGCATTAGCGAAGACGACGTTTTTCTGTAGGATAGTGCACCAGCCAAAAGGCAGCGAAAAAACACGCCTGAACTAGCGCAATGGTTGTGTGTGCCAGCAACCTTGCCAGCGCCTGTTCCCACTTTAATTGAAGCCGCTAATCCGTCTTCATCTAAAGAAACTATAAATAACTCGGCGCATCATGTCCATAAAGCCGATTGCAATCCTATTGAGATGAAGCGACAAATCAACAAAATGGTAATGAATCATGTGAGCTGGTTACATGAACAAAATAAAATGTTATTGGCGAATATATATTGGCTCCAAAAACATTTAGACTGGGTACAAAAACAGGATGAGTGGCTGCAAAAACTGGATAACTCTCTTTATAAACAGACGACTGATTGTCTGGTATGTCCGAGACACTGTCTCAGTATTTCGTCAAAAAACACAGTAGCCCCTGTAGGAAGGAAAACCAAGCCGAAAGAATAAACATAGTTACATGTGTTGTTGTTCAAGAAATAATAACGGTCATCAATTAACAAGCTATAGAAAGGTAAGTAATATCGATTTGAGTCATATTTAGATATTGTAGCTTGTCTTATGTTTCCAAGTGTTAATCAGCTCCTTTTAATTTGCAGAATGGAAACTAAGAAAATTGAAAACACAGCGGAAAGAACCCAGTTCAGGCTTGCCTCGCACTAGGAAAAAGGTCTGTAAATTTTCATACTCTATATCGCTCAATTATTTATGTTTGTCGTGCTAAATTAGTTGGTGGGGTACACGAACCGGAATTTTACTGTGACACACAGGAGTATCCAGGACGGCAAAAAGGTTCTCTGCGCTTCGATGTGTTTGTATATGACCTTGTGATACATTGTGCAATTCGTGTGCGAGTTATTTCCGTCCGTAGACATGCAGTGGACGGGATATGATACTGCTTTGAAACAGTCGGTGTTCGAGTATGGTTATGTGCCACCGAAATCTCTTACACGCGATTTAAACCTATTTTGAGTCATACGTTTAAACCAATATTTTAAACTTTAAGGAATATGTTGCTGAAGTGTCCCTCCTAAAAATGTCAACTTAGTGTCTTGTTTAACTGGGTAAGGTGGTCTATGCGGACCTAAACTTTATTACCATTGCAGTGCTGTCCAGCTGCAAAGTTCTGTAACAAAATTTTCTTTACTTGTAACATTTTTTCCACTTCTTTACATAAGAAACACTTATTTTTGAGAAAATCTGTTGCAATTTTGAAGAGTTTTGTAGCAAAAATTTGCTACAATGCTCCAGTTGGACAGCCCTGAATTGAACCATGGTTTACCCCTTCTATTGTTCACATCCTCTCGAGAAATCTGTTCAGCAACCATAAATACATTAATGCGAGAAATAATAGCGTCGTATGATTCATTTATTCAAAGAGGCTCTGGATGGGCTTTAACTCGTATATTGGAGCCGAGACTTAAATTGAATAATACTATTCTATTCAGTGGCGGCTGCTCGGAAGTTTCCCTACCCATGTACATAGCTGATAAGAAGGCATGTGTCAGTGTAAAGGCAACAGATAAGAAGTGTTTCATTGGTTCCGTTCTGGCAGCGGTAATTCCTGTGAAAGCCAATCCTCACAGATGGCGTCACTATTTAAAGCATTTAGACAAACTAAATTTAAAGGGCATTACTTTTCCCGTTAATGTGCGTGCATGGTATAAGACGTTTTGAAAAGTAGAATGATATTTCAATTAATGTTTTTGCTTATAATGAAATAGTGTATCCATATTACGTGACTGAGTACAAATACTAGACATTTCATGTTGATTTACTGCTTTATAAAAGTCATTTCTATTAAGAACTTATCGGCCTTGATATGTCGCCAAGGTCAAAAGAATAAGGGCAATAAAGTTCACATATGTAGCTTCTGAGTTTATACGTTCCGCACTTCGAAAAGACTCCAGTTACATAGTCAGTTATGTTCCGCGCAAGGTCAGGTGTATGAACTTCCCGTCAAAGGAACACAATTAAAGTTTTCAAATTATTCCAAGCAAACTATGTCTCCTCTCGTGATATATGCTGATTTCAAAGCTGTCAATTCCAAGTCGATACGACCATTTCAGCAGGCTGCAAAAACTTTAAGCACAAGATCTCATCACCCTGTCAGTTTTTGCTTGTTGAGAGTCAGTGTGACAGACGAACTGAATAGTGGTCTTATATTATACCGTGGTAAAGACTGCGTTAAGCGGATTTTTAAATGCTTGAGATATCAGCAGCATTATATTTTCAAAATTTTGTGTACACGTTACAAACCAATGGTCTGGGACACGGCGGCTAAAATTAAATTTGCTTTAGAAGATAAATGTTACATTTGCGGGATACATTTAAAGTCGAGCTGCAGGGATCATTGTCATTTGACGGGAATTTACCGTGGTTTAACTTGCAATGCATGCAATCTTACCTACGCCAGTTTAAATAACATAAAAAATCCTATAGTGATTCATAGTGCATGAAATTCTTATTTGCACTTTCAGATTCATGAAATGAAGCGATTGTGCGAAAAACAGATATAGGTCATTCCGAAAAATTCTGAAAAATATTTAGCATTACAAATGGGAGACTTCCTATTTATAGACTCTTATCAGTTTATGGATGCCAGTCTGGGGGAGTGTGCGAAAATCCTTATGGATAAAGGAGCAAATGCCTTTAGATTAACCAGAAAGTATTTTCCAAAAGTGGAACAAATGAAATTAATTACGAAGAAAAGGAAATTTTTGTTACGATTAGTTAGATTGTTTTGAAAAGTTAAACGAAAATTCCCTGCCACCGAAAAAACAATTTTTCAATAAATTAACAAACAGCCACATTTCCGAAGATGATTAATTTAACCCACGCAAAAACAGTTTGGGATACTTTTAATTACAAAACCTTGGGAGATTATCATGATGTCTACCTGAAATCTGATGTACTATTATTGTCTAATATTTTTGAGAATTTTAAGGAAACCTGCAAGCGGTTTCATATATTAGACCCGTCAAAGTACTTTGGTTCACCGCAGTTGAGTTGGGATGCGTGTCTTAAAATGACAAAAGTAAAATTACATCTTCTCTGCGCTATAGATCAATACAACCTGGAATCTGCAATAAAAGGGATTATTTCTTCTGTGACAACTAGGTATAATGAAGCCAATAATCCCTACAGCGAAAGATATGACCCGTCAAAAGAAAACAGTTACATAATATACACCGATCTTGTATATTTACAGCACGAAGCAGCAGTTGGGTGTTGGGAACTTTCGATGGCTGTCGAAGAAAGTGATTGAATAAATGATTCAATTAAGGTCCCCGACGAGTCTGGAATATGATATATTCTGGAAGTAGATCTGGGATATTCACCATCACAGCACGATACGCGTAACTGCTATCCATTGGCGCCAGAAAATATACGAGTGTTTTTTGACATGCTTTCTTCAGCAGTAAAACGAATATGTGCCAAATTGAAATTGAAATTGTATCTTGAATTAGGACTCCGAACTATCTACAGAGTACTCGCGATTAAGCAAAGTCGTTGGATGAGTCCTTACATAGATTTTAATACGCTAATGAAACAACTCCTCCAGGTACTTGAAACGTCTACTTCAAAGCTTTATTATTCTTGACCAATACATCTATGAAGTTAGGTAGCAGATCCGGTTAGGCCCAGTTCCCCTAGGTCTGGTTTCTTCCAGATCTCTCTTGTATAGCTGAGAGAACAAGTTCTTCCTTCAGATATCTCTCGCTGTAGTTGAGAGAACCAGCTCTGCCCAGCAGGCAAATGTATCTCCTTTTATACCTAGTTACGATTCATGAACAATGGAAAGTCCAGGGAAAATTGCTATGCAGCAGAATTATCTGCCTAGATCCAGTCCGAGCCAGTTAAATAACGTTGTTATTTCGTTTCATGTAAACAAGACATGACTCAGTGATGTGAAAACCTTAAATTATGTTTCTACTTAACTGTACACTGGCTCCCTCCCATCGGTTATTTTGCATATGATATTTCACCTCTTCTATTCTCATATTGGAAATGACATACCAGGGTGAACAAGTTCACTCACAAACATGATCGAGAAGGCTACCCATTTATATATACAGACTTGTCCTGTTTATTACAATCTTAATCTGGAATTGGAATATCATTTAATTAATTCTGAGAAGAATTGATTCAAATTTTATGCCACACATTTTCATGTACTGCACAACCCCACACTCTATCACTGTTATAGATAATTGTTGTATCCCGTAACTTGCTTACACATCCTGTACTGACTAATAATCTCATATTGGAAATGACATACCAGGGTGAACAAGTTTCACTCACAAACATGATAGAAAAGGCTACCCATTTATAGATACAGACTTGTCCTGGTTATTACAATCTTAATCTGGAATTGGAATATCATTTAATTAATTCTGAGAAGAATTGATTCCAATTTTATGCCACACATTTTCATGTACTGCACAACCCCCCACTCTGTCACTGTTATAGATAATTGTTGTATCCCGTAACTTGCTTACACATCCTGTACCGACTAATAATCTTGTGACTGTATCTATGTTATGTTCTTGCACAACAGGATGGGTGTTGTGGTTTTTTTCCGAGTGTCAGTTATTATAATATTTCAGAATAGTACCACTTTTACGCTCTGGGGACTTCCGATGTTCAGCCAATCACATTTCAACCTTTAGGGGTTTTTCACTGTACTTCCCTAATACAAGTGTAACTCCCAATCAGAGTCACTGTGGTTATGTTGTGGTATTCTCTTGAGCCACCTAGACATTTACAATTCATTAGGGTAATCCCCAAGGGGATTATTCTGTACCTATTATTAAGTCTGGGGTGAAGACTCTACCTACATTAACCCCTTAATAGTTTCCAAAGATCTCTATCTTTGCAACTTACTTACTCTAAGTATTACTATTCCATATAATACAATATAATACAATTCATATAATATGCTAGGATTATAAAATAAAGGTTATATGGATTGAATATATCTTAACTACTAAGCATAACATGCAGTGCTAATATGTATTGCCCAGAGCTTGCACGTATGAAGCAGCTTGTCAGGATTGTTACCTGCTTTTTTTTGGAAGTTACTAATATTTCACACCAAAGTGACTTCATGGGCAATAGTGCTCACAACAATGTTTTCTTAAACATAGAAAATTAAGATGTATAATATGAACACAAATATTTAATTGAACATATAAGTGCTTTACATATCAACTCTTGCATCAGTGTAGTTTCACAGAACTGCTCTTCAGTTTGCACTGAAGTATCCTTTCCAGCAGATATCTGAATCTGGCTATAACTAGGAAATAATAGTGAAGGGTACAAGGAAGCTGTAGTTCCTTTTGTTACCTTCATTTCATGCATTTCAATGTCTTCATCCACTTTACTGCCCTTATGTTCATCCACTGATTTATCCACAGGTTTACCTGTGAGCTCACTTAATTTTCCCTTAAGACCAGTCCAATGGTATTTATATATGTAAAATGCAATTGCACTTCCGGCAATCAGGAGTGATGCCAGGATTCCTAATACCACCCATGATACACAGATACCATGCTTTGTCCAATTGATAACTTCTTCTGGCTCTGTTAGTGGTGTCAATTGGATATGCGAAACTGGTTTCATTGCTTGAAACTTTATCTTTTGTAATTCTTTCAGAGCATCCCAGTATTACTTGTTGGAGGATTAAGGTTGATGGTATTTCCTTAACTCGCAATGTGTGAATGGAAAGGCAGCCAATCCTCTCTGTCATACCAGGTAAAATCCAATGTGTTCCACTAGTGATACAGCCATTCCTTACCTGAAGTAGGTAGGTTCCTGCTTTATGTTGTTGCAATTGTTTATGTTTAGATGTATAGACTCTCTCACCCCAAGTTACAGGCACATAATCTCCTAAAGCTATCTAAGCGGCCTGAGACAAACCACTTGTCTGTGTGAGTCTCACTGCACAAGAACTCCTTAGTTGGTTATTCTGGGACAAAATAAGATGTGTCCATGACCATGTATTGGGTGTGTAAATTGGGCCCATCTGACATACAAAGGGAAAATACCCTTAACATAAGCATGGATGGAAACTCTCTCCTGTAAGTGGGCTGGTCCCCCCTTCCAACTGTTTAACTACCAACCGTATAGCTAAACCTGTCTTGTTATAGGGTTGAGGCCAACTGTGAATGTTATACCGCCAATAGTTTGTTCCCATACGAGTGGAGTTTTGACTCGGTATATCAGAGTACACTCATCCCATACCCGCATTATTTGAACATACTCATAATACCACAGAATCCGTGATATTGGTCTGGTCCTTGGTGACATTGCTTTTTGAAGAAGTTCCATCAGTCGATTCGGTTGAATCAATTCCTCCGTCAATCTTCTTACTTCCGAAGAAGATTTCTGTCTTCAGAATTCGTCCACTTGCCGAATGTAGTTGTTAACCATTTCCTCAAATAGACTGACAGCTTTGTCTAAATTTTGCATTACCCATAATTGTCTTATGAATTGTCTATTTTATAAGTATCCCCCATGAGTGGGACATTGGCCATGGTCAAAGGAATTATACAAAGGAATTATACTGGTGTGTATTGAGTATATTGTGTATATTTTAGTCTTATGTGTCAATCTTTACTTTTTATACATATATCTTACCTTTTATTCCACGTCGACTATACTAGTCCCTAGTGGACTAATGTTCTTTGTTTGTAATGTTCGACGAAAAATAAAATCTATCTATCTATCTATCTATCTATCTATCTATCTATCTATCTATCTATCTATTCACCATGATATTTTTTCTAAGTTCCTGATACCTGGTCCAACAACTGTATTTAAATAAGTTTGCAAAATGTTTATCTTCTGTTAATTATGATTTGCTTCCATATGGGAATGATTTAATATTATCATCATCGTGTTTACTTCATGTACTACTTCTTCATCTGAACTTTCCCTGCTATTAATACTCCATCTGCTAAAGGTTTGATATCCTCTGCTGTAGTCCGGGTAATGGTGACCACTGTGACTATGAATATTTTTGCTCCATAGCTTCAGTAGGTTCTTTGGTTTCTGTCGGAATACATGGTCTCTTCTGCAATACCAACTGGTCTTCTGTGTGATCTAGTTGTCATTTCCTGAATCTTTTAATATATCATGGTATGAACTTCTCCTCTGATTGTCCAGTACTTGTTCCTGGTGTCGGTTCTTTGAATTGATCTCCTGGCTGGTCTGTTGGTTCTTCTTCCTTAGTCTGCTCTGGTTTCATTCCAGGGTAAAACTGAGCTGGGGGTTGTAGAACTGCTGTCTTTCTACTCTTGTGAACAGGACATGGTTGTACGTCATCCCTTACCATATTTGGATCAACCAATCGGATCTTGTTCCTGTTGACAACTTGTTTTTTTCAGTCCCCTGTTGACGTCGCCAGCATACTTTTCCTCTGACTCGTGTGACCTCATACTGTGGATCCCATCTGGATGTCAGCGTTAGAACTATCCTTCATAGTTACAGCATTCCATTTCGAATAATCTACACAAAATTACATGGATCCATCTGGTTTTGGCACCAAAGTCACTAGTGAGCTCCATGGACTTGAACTTGGTTGGATGATTCCATCTTCCAACATCTTGTCCACTTCCTCCATTATGATATGCCATTTGACCAAAGGTGTCCTATGAGCCCTCTGTCTTCTAGGTGAATGTCCTTGAGTATTAATCTTTATGGTGTCCAATTCACCTAATCCATGTGGATTTTTTTCACTGAATATGTCATTATATTTATTCAATACCTTATGTACAGCAGAATGTCCTGTACACCTACAGTTACGCCCGGCTAAAAGTTAACAGCCAAACGCTTTTTTGCGTTTTGCTGGTGTTTGACTTGTGTTTGGAAACGTTTGAAAACGTTTGGAATGTGTTTGGAAAGTGTTTGGAATGTGTTTGGAAAGCGTTTGGGAAAAATCTCAAACACTTTTACAAAACGTTCGAACACTTTCACAAAGCTACCGAACACTTCTCCAAACGCGTTCAAACACTTTCCAAACGCGTTGAACAATTACCCTAACGATTTCAAACACTTTCACAAACGCATTCAAACACTATACATTTCAAACACTTCCATTTAAATGATGAAGAATCTCCAAACGTATTTTCAACAGGTCCAGCAACATATGATGTACCTACATGTAAATGTGCACTTATCCAGCATTATAGGTTGTATATATTTATATAAAACACGATCCAAATACGTTTACCCAAGTGTCAAATTCAACTAAAATTAATTAAAGAGTTAATTTTTCATTTAAGATGTCATGAATACTTCATCTTTCAAAAACTGTTCAGGAGTAAATCCATAGGCAATATCATGATCAGATCATGATCCATGATCTGATCATGATATTGCCTATAAAAATACTCCTAAATAGTTCCTAATTTTCAATTAAAATATATATACTTACTCCAAGGACCAGGTAGCTTTTGTTGCGTTTTCCACTGTATCACAGGCATAAACCAGTTGCAATTTGTCACCCAAACAAGAAAACAATGATATAGCCTACAATATATACACATGCATTGTAAGTGATACATGTACAAACTGTTAGATAGAACTGATATTTTTGAAAAAGCATAATTTCAACTTTATTGTAAAATATACATAGTAGAGCTTTTTGGCTTATCCATAAATGAAGGCATTCACATGTTGTTGGGATTTTTAGGTGCTGATAAGCTTTTCAGACACTTGTTAAAAAATATTCCTGTCATTAGAATTAGATTACGAAGTGTACATGTATATGTATCACATACGTTTGGCGCAAAGTGTAAAGTGTTTGAAAGCGTTTGGAAAAGTGTTTGAAAACGTTCGGCTTTCACCAAACGCGTTCCGCAAAGTGTTTGAAAGCGTTTGGCAAAGTGTTTGTCAAGTGTTTGGAAAGTGTTTGCAAAGTGTTTGCTACGCGTTTGCAAAACATTTGACTTTCACTGAAAGTGTTTTGGAAACGTTTGGGAAACGTTGGTGCGTTTGGCATTTGTTAACTTGAACGCGAGCGTAACTGTATCTGGTTTTACTACAGTTGAATGCTTACTTCCCTTTTTATTCACAACATTGATACCATATTTATTCTTTGTTGTTGATGGCCAATCCTTCCTAAACCATGTCAGTGTATGTTTTGGATAGTTAACAATACACTGTCCTTTTTCCAAAAGGTCATGACCTAAAATCATGTGCATTACACTGAACTCCCGAGACAGTCAGATCACTGCCCCTTCTATTCCCAGTATGGCCTGCTGCAGCCACTAGTTTAAACAACTCCTCTGCATTGTCGGTCCATTCTCTGTGTGGTGGTGTGTTGAGCATCTGCCTGCTTCTTACGACAGTCTACAGCCCAGTGTCCCAGTTTATCACAATAAAAACATTTGCCTTGTATGGCCCTTCGGGCCAACTGTATAGTGCTGAGAGATGATCTGGTCTGTCGAGGCATATTCGGCCTGGTCTCAAGCTTCTTCAGCCTAGCCAACAACTTCTGCTGTCCTTTGGCACAGTCCTCTAACACTCCAAGAACATTCTTGAGTCTTTCCCCCACTACTCCAACTTCCATAGGTTCTTCTCGTCATTCTTTCCTGTCCAGTCCGCCAAACATTTCCAGTCCAGTAGCCTGTTGTTCTGTGTACTTCATGGCATCCTCTAACGTTTTCGGTCGAGGTTCCACAATAAGCGTCTTTGCAAGTTCTGCAGTATCTAGAGCTTTGGTATATACCTGAACAATAGTCCGTCCTGCGTCTGTGCTCGTTTGGCTGCTTCTCAAAATTTCCTGTTAAAATGTCCTAGATTTTCATACTCAGTCCACGTTATTTTATCTAATTCATTTTTCAGCCGTTCATCTTCATTAGCTTATAGGAATGCCTTTCTGACATTTTCTTTAAGTTCTTCCCACTCCGTTGCTCTGCAGGCGGGTTGTGAGGAAAGAATTTGTTTTACTTCTTTCTTTTATGATCCCATTATGGTTCTCGTTACTACATTGATGATGGCTCTGGGTAGGTCAGGCAAATATGGTTGTGCCATATCTATCTCATAGATCCATTCTCTAACATCAGTGGCAACCTGTCTGTCACACTTCTGAATGTTTTTCATGAGCGATTTCAGCTTTTCCATTCTATTATTTTCCAAATGTCAGACCCCCATTCCTTGATTGAGGTCCTGCACCATCCTTGTGATACCCTTAATTAGGAACATCATTTGGTCCGGATTCATGATGACTTGAGTTTTTAATCTTGGTCAAAATGAAGATTTCTGATTCAGTTGTGTGTTTTATCAATAAGGTGCTTCTCCCTCTCCTGCTGTTTGTACAAGCAGGCGACTTTCTGTTGAAGCCACTGTACTTGCCTGAGAATGGAAAGTCTCAGAGAAAACTGCTACGCAGCAGAATTATCTGCCTAGATCCAGTCAGAGCCAGTTAAACCCTGTTGTTATCACGTTTCATGTAAACAAGACATGACTCAGCAATGTTGAAATACTAAATTATTTTACTACTTAACTTTACACTGGCTCCCTCCATCGGTTATTGTGTCTATGAAAATTCCCCTCCTTCTATACTCATATAGGAAATGACATATTAGGGTGAACAAGTTCACTCACAAACATGATAGAAATGGCTACCTATTTATACTGAACCAAACAAATAACGCAACCCTTAAACTTTTTAATTTAAATATTTATTGTTACTTTCATATCACAGAAACAAATTAGATCCATATTCTGCAGTCTTTTTGGCATAACATGTGAAAAACAAAAACTTGAAACTGTCAACGAGGGTGCGACCAGCTGGCAATAAACAGGGCAACATTGATTTGTAAAGTTCACAAATTGGCATGTCCACTAATACTGTGTGTGACCACCATCAGCATCTGTAACTGCTATGCAATGTCGGCGCATGGATGACACTAGCCGCTGCACCATCTGCTGGGGCACACAATCCCACCCTTCTTGAAGAGCCTGGCAAAGCTGCTGGCGGTTGGCGGGCGCTGGATCCCGTCTCCGAACACGCTGGTCAAGGTAGTCCCAAAGATGCTCAATGGGATTGTTATCAGGTGAGAAGGCTGGCCATGGCAAAACGTTAATTCCTTCTCCTTGTAGAAAATCCATCGTCAGTCTAGCGGCATGGGGCCGAGCATTGTCCTGTTGAAGCAAGTGGAGTTGGTGGTGTCTAATGAAAGGGATAGCAACAGGCTGAAGGATCTCATCCCTGTAACGGGCAGCATTAAGATTGCCTTCAATGAAGATTAGCTGGGTTTTGGCTGTGAATGAAATTCCACCCCACACCATCACTGATGCACCTCCAAATCGATCTGTTTCCAGCACACAGGCATCTGAGTAGTGTTCTCCCCTTCGTCGCCAAACACGTATCCTACCATCTGCATGATACAGGGTGAAGCGGGATTCATCGGTGAATAGCACATCCCTCCACTGTTGATGGGTCCAGCGAGTATGGGCAGTAGCCCATTGTCGTCGGGCTTGCCTTCTTGCCTGTGTCAAAATTTGACCCCTGTAAGGATGCCTGGCGTGTAGATGGTGTTCTTATAGTCTATTACGGACCGTCTGGGCAGATATTCTGTTATTGGTTCTGCCAGGTGTCTGTTGTGCAGTTCTAATGGCTGGTCGAGTTCTGTTCCGCAGATGTGACACCCTGATGTGTCTGTCTTGTGCAGGTGTGGTTTCTCTTGGTCTCCCAGGACGCTGTCTATCAGCTGTGGCCCCAGTCTCCTGGAATCTTGTAGCAAGTCTGGATATAGTGGATTTGTGGACTTGCAGTCTTCTTGCCACCTCTGCTGCAGATAAACCAGCCTGTAGCATGCCAGTTCATCTCTCCCGATCTACTGTTGATAATCGACCCATAGTTCTTGGAATACTGTGCCAAATGAATCCCATGCTGCCCTTTCATTGTCCGTGAGGGGCTACACCCAACCAGTAAAGGTGCGAATGTTTTAGTCATGTGGGTAACACTGAATCCTGCAGTTGTCCTTGATTCAGCACAACCACCAAACTTTGAAAGCCTCATATTCTCGCACACAGTTACTCTTGGGCTGATTTCAATGTGGCCTTTTCCTGTCCCAGAATCAAAGACTTGGCAACCTTAATTTCAGGTGTCAGAGACTTGCGTAAAAAAGCCTGCTGTAGTCACTCTTGATTCATGACAATGACCCCATGGCAAGGTTAGGGTACTCGACCTTGAGGTCACACTACTTGGTGCATTATTTTAGACTGATTTAACAACGGTTCGTATATTTCTGAACTTTAAATACAGTTCCAATATGAAAATAAACCCAACTGAAAAAGTTGCGTTATTTGTTTGGTTCAGTATATATGTACAGACTTGTCAAGATCAATACAATCTCAATCTGGAATTGGAATATCATTAATTCTGAGAAGAATTAATGCCAATTTTATATCACATATTTTCATGTACTACACAACCCCCAATCTATCACTGTCATAGATAATTGTTGTATCCCATAACTTGCTTAAACATACTGTACCGACTAATTATCTCGTGACTGTTTCTATGTTATGTTCTTGCACAACAGGATGGGTGTTATGGTTTTTCCCGTGTGTCAGTTATCACAATATTTCATTATATTAGCACTTTTACACTCTGGGGACTTCCAATGTTCAGCCAAAAACAATTCAACCTTTAGGGGTTTTTCACTGTACTTCCCTAAGACAAGTATAATTCCCAATCAGGGTCACGTAGGTTATGCTGTGGTTATATACTTGAGCCACTGGATCTTAACAATAGCATTAGTCAGCCACCAAGGTTGGCCACCAGGTATCTCTTGGTTCATAATGAGAAACGTACTTATGCTTTATTAGTACACTTACTGTGGAATAATGAGCATGATCATCGTTGATTACCAAGATAGAACATCTACCTGGTACATTGTATGTTGTTTACATGAGTACAAGTTCAGTTTGTTTGATATGCAACAGTATGATGTCATGTTTTATGTCTGAGTGTGTAAAATAATTTGTTAAAACGATCAGTATTGCTCGAAAGGGAGGCTAAGGGTGTGCGTTGTTGCAATGAATAGTCCGTCATGACAGGTGAGCTCTGTAGCTAGCACAAGATATATATGTATGTGTAAAGCTGAGTAGATTCTCCAAATGTAAACTGGTATGCATGAAAGAATCACCCATGCTGAAAAGCCACTCACTGGCCACAAAAGATAGGTACAACTACAGTATAATATATACACACTATCTACCATACAAGATCTGTCTCTCTTGTCCCGCTCCAACTCTTGTTACTTTACCTTTTATGAGAAATTATAGATTTGAGATACACTGGCCCCTGTTTTGAGAGCCCATCCCTAGTGTAAGTCAAAATGTGGTTTCTTAAAAACGGAGGGGGGGGGGGCTTTCATCGATATATTAAATCGGCCATTGTAACCCGAATTGAAATGACTTTGCATACGGAAAGTTATTATACCACCAAGAGTTTTATGATATTAAATGTTCACCGTAAAGGGTCTACTTTAGGTCTTTGGACTTTTTCCCAAAAATAGATCGATGTTACTAGATCACGGGACGCGGAAGCCATCTTGATTTTTTCCGTTTTCCAGCAAATTTCAGCATTACTTGGTATTTTAATGTTATTAATCATTCAAAACTCATTTACAATAGCAAACGAAACAGCAGTTATATGAAATGACACGTCCTGGCAGCCATTTATACCATTACAGTCCAATAATTGAGAATTCCGGGGTTCATCATCACTACTGTCATCCAAAATGATCATATGAACCGACCACTTCAATTCATTCATTCCTTGGTGAATTTTGAAAAATATGTGTTAGAAAGATCAGTAAGCATCTCCTACAAAACACAAGATATCATGCTCTCAATCTGATACTACAAGGAACATGGGGTTAGTGCTTTGCATTTACATGTACATATCCCATTACCAATTTTCATAATCTTCATAATTTGTTTGAAACCAGAAGCTGGAAGTACCTCTATGCACGGTGCACTCTGGTAGAGATCCAGTAGTGCTATAAATTTGCCATAATCCTGCCATTTTGTTTAAAATGAGAGATTGACAGCAATACCATGTGCTGGATAATTTGGTGGAGATCAATTGATGGTATATTTAAAGTAGGTCCGCAGAGGAACCGACTTACAGTTTGGGACAAGAAGTTAAGGAGACCAAAAAGCTATTTTCTTACAAAGAAAAACACTTTTTTAAACATGTAACCACTTTTTTTAAATCATGAATTTGTTTAGAATCATCATAACATGACCATATGGACAAAGTTGGTAAAGTCTAACCGAAAGTACTTCTCCACCAACTTCAAAGTGAATCTGGTGATGATTTTTCAGATAAAATCAGGCGTGTGAATAACCATCGCAATCGTCATTGACAAACATAGTAATCAATTGGCATGCATTATTAAAAAGTACCAGAATTCAAAAGCTCTAGGATCCAGAGTGTCAAAACCGTTGTTTATACCTTCCACAAGCTACATTTCCACTATGTTCCAGAACAATCTCAATGATGTTTTGGAGAAAACATCGAAAATAGCAAAAACCCACCAATAGGAAATAGGAAATAGAGAAAACAAAGGCGCTACCTATTGAACAAATTAAGGTTTGGGATCCCCAATAATGCCCTTATGCAATTTCAAACCTATTAGCTGGGGCGTATTGGAGAAGCTTTCATGAAAAAAGACCCCCCTCCCGAAAAAAATATAAAGGGCACAGACATCATTGTAGCAAGACCATTTAAAAATGGTGGAAGGACACCCAATATAAATTCACACAAGTTACAAGTAGACCTGGTTAGTGGTTAATAAAGACAACATATGTAAATGTATCACATATATATATATATATATATTAGCTGTGGTTGACTTGAGTGAACAAAACACACAAATTGTCTAGCTCCCTGTAATAAAAAATATATATAGACACTCATGCTCTATCCCTGTAGAATCCTTCCATCGATCAATGGAAATGGCAAAAGTGGTAGCTTAAATAAGTTTTCTTCTTTAACCTATATTAACAGCATTTTATGGACGTTTGAACAGACATGTCTGTTTCATATGCCACACTGTATCAAGCCTTTCAGCTCTCTATAATCGACACTGCCACTTGTTTTCTTTAATTGCTGGATCATGGTTAGCAACTGACATGTGCAGTTCTGAAACAATCCATTTCTTTTTCGTTCCATTTCTTTTAGGCTTTGCAAAGTCGTTTTGCTTAAAATGTTTCAAGACTCACCTTCTGATATATTCATGTAATATAATTTTGGTTAAATGAAATGCAATGACAAAAATTGGATTTTCTTTCCTTCATTGTATGCAATGGGTCTGCATTCAATTTCCTGAAAAATCGAACTGTTGATCCACTAAAGTAGCACACTGTTGTCTACTTTCCATCAATAGGTACAAGCTTAAGACAAGCTTCTCAAATATTTTTTCAGGTATAGCTCAATACATAAACGTGGTATTGCTGCACAAAAGGAAGCCTCACTGATGGTAACTTATGCCCCACTTCTTCGCAAAGTAGAGTTGTCAAAATTTGACAGGGTTCAGATTTATTGAACAAGAATTAAAAAACCTAATTAGCTTGGGGTTGCTGGTGGATGCATGAAAAATAGAAACGTTTCCGGATTTTGAATTTCAAGAATAATATTGCCAAAGCTCCCTTCAGTAGTGAATAAATTTGTCATTCACCAGGTATGCCTGTACTGATCAGGATAAAATGGTGCATGAAAATGTTTGAACCAATTTGTAATAATAATCCCAGATGTTCCTTGCTTAAAGTAAGATTCGGAGTTGGCAATGTCACCACCGAACGCACATTTCTGAAAGAGAGAGAAAGAATTTTTTTCAAAAGAACAGGCAATACTTAAATCGGTGTTTATTTGTTAAAGATTCGGGAGTCCCCTTTTTATGAATACGTGCAACTTTAGCAAGCCTGAATGCATTGTGGAAAACTGCGGTTGATAATGATAAATTTATAATGTGAACAAGAGGAGGTTCAAAGTTGCTGGATGCAAATTGTAGTGTTTTGGGAGGTATTTCATCCCAACCAGAGCTAGAACTTTTTCCAAGGAATTGATAATAATTATAACATCCTGTTCGATAATGGGAGCAAATATAATTACCTTTGAGGTACAAATTCGGTTGAACAAAGGTTTTTCGTTGGCTAAAGAGGGTTCAACATTCACAAATTAAAGGTCAAATCTTTTAATATGTCAGTTGCGTCTGTTATAAAATTAGTGCCACACTAAAACCTGATAGTTATTTTTTTTTCTGTTTGCTGATAACGCTTTTATTAGAGAAGTTTATTAAAACGCGAGTTGAACATATACGGCTAGCCTCAAGTACACGTTTCTGATGCCGCAAATTTGCGTTAGCAAATTTCATATTTTACCTGTGAAGCGTCCCGGATCGGAAGTACTGTTTTAACACTGACGATAACAGGGGTGGATTAATTCATTTGTGGTTACTTTGCGACTGTTTTTCAAACATTAGAGGCAATTGTATTAATTGATCGTTTAATCTCCAAGCTTTTTATCCAAATGTCGTTTCGGAATCTATGCATATATCACTGTTGTAAATCTTAACATGGGTGCATGGATAAGGGTGGCATCAGTCAACATTTCGTTCATTGCTAATACTATCATCAAGTATAGCTTGATCAGGCAGATTTTTGAATATAAAATGCTTAATTATTTTTTAAAATCGTTGCTTATTAAGTGAATGTTAGTATATGATATATATTCCATTGCGATGAAGTGTAGAAATGCCTTGTTTTGCACACAGGATGAGGTGGACCGGATAGTTTATATGCCTAGACCGCATTGTAAATGTCAGATCATTGTTCTACTTAAGTAACTATTTTACAATCATGATATCTGACGGAAGAAAACTAATTTTTAATTATTCAGGGATCTATATTAATCTTAACACAAGTGAAAAGGCTAATAAAAACTCTACGACAAACATTATTTGAGCTTTCTGCCAGTACAACTCATAGAGGCCAAGGCCTATATATAAGCCCGATACGGGCCTATAGCTTTACTTAAGACCGTACACAATAAAATATATATGAAAGGGAAGGATAACATTTGTCAGGGCCATCAAATTTTTTAAAGTATTGTACATGCCATCTAGTAGCCTAATTTCCACAACTTATAGGCTCCTGGTTTAATTAAAAATGATAAAAAATAATAACAGAGGAAAAATAGAAAACAGCATATGTAGTGTCTGGATATACCAGGTGCGACAGACAGTAAGTCTAATCATGCTTAAGGCCTATTTATTAAGAGTCTGCGAAAACTGGGGGCAAATTTGATTTTTTTTAAATAGACCTAATGAATGAATGAAATCTGAGTGAACTATATGGAGTTAAGGCATGTATAGACCTATCGTTGTCCAGGCCTTCTAAGATTAGATCTGTTAACTCAGACACACCGACTATATATGTCTCATTAATCTAGGCGTATTAACCAGTAGGCAAAGGCAAATTTGGGTTTTTTAAAAGAAAGCGGCTGAAAGGCCCCGCTCCTAAGAATGATATCTATTTCTCTCTTTTTTCATGTTTTTTGTTTGCATATAGTAAAACGTCAAAGGGCTCAACTTTGCCAATCATAATCTTGAAACGGAGTTCCATTATGGAAATGTAGACTTACATATATTTATTTATTTACCTTGCTATAGACATGAACTCACTCTTCTTCCTTGTGGAAATTGGCATAATTTAGTTTTTAGTAAATGATTTCTGCAAAGAAAATGTAAATGAAAACGATTTTAATTTGGCAATAAACCTCCCGAGCTGAACATCCACATATTTCTGTTTAATATGCCGAATTGTTATTTAATTGCTCAAAATATTTTTGGAAGAGGGGTAATACTAATAGATCTAAAAATCCCAGATTTAGGGATATTCTTAACATGATACAAAGACATTACAGTAGGCCTTATCCTTTAAAACGAAAAGGTCTGTTTTGCTGTCTGGGCATATCAAAATCTGTCCATGACGTTTATCAATAGACCATAACTATGAAGTGTGTTAACCTTGACGTTCGTCGCTATAAACAGGCCTAGCCTGTATATGCCCCTTATCTCAAAAATTCCGGTATACTTATAGTTGCATATGGGTGGCTTAGCTGACAGAAGTATAAAATCAACGTCCAGAATCTTCATTCTACACAAAGCTCTATCAACGGGGAGGAAGGGAGGGGTATAGGCATGTATAGACCAATCTACTACAGTAATTTCGTTATTACGTGCTCCCTTCATCCAGGAACATGTAGCGAGGGCGGAAATTACATGATCACAACATGTCACAGATCAACAGTCATAAAACATTAACGTACACGAAAGACATTCATATTTGCGCGTTTGGTATAAGACATCTAAAATATTTATTTCACACCATGGAAACGCGTACTTAACAAATAAAACTAAAGAAATCAAAGATAGAAATAGCTCTACGGCTAAACCTATATCTAGACGTGGTGCTGGTGTGGCTTGAATGCCGCTACCCACCTGTGTGGCCGCACTGGATCCTGTGACATATAAACAATATTTCAGGCGTACACCTACGAAATGGGTTTTGCTAAACCTCTCTATTAATCAATTAGCAAACCTGTAATATGTTAGATCTATTAATGTCAATGATGTCTGCATAATATCCTTTTTTAGCATTGTGCATGATAAGTTTCAGGCCCTACATTAGACCTTGTTTGGAATACGCGGATGTTCTCTGGAACAACTGCCCTGCCACCTGTGCTGAAAAATTGGAAAAGTGCAGGTAGCTGCCGCAAGAGTAGTAACTGGGGCACCCGGGCATGTATCCATAAGGCGACTGTATGAAGATGTTGGTTGGGAAGAGCTAAAAGCACGAACGGAAAAACATAAATTGATTATGATGTACAAAATTGTAAATGGGTGTGCACCTCAGTATTTGTTTGAGAGACTACCTGAAACCCCTGAAACTAATTATGATTTTCGATAACAGAATACTATCCAACCAATACCATACAATAACATTTTGCGAGAAAACTCATTTTTCGTCAACTGTGCAACTCTGGAACAACTTAGATCCACAGATAAGAAATACAGAATCCGCACTATCTTTTAAAAGGAAACAGGCTCCCCAAACTACCGTTCCCAGTAACTACAGCGGCAGTAGATCAGGGCAAGTCCTGCATGCAAGACTACACATGGAGTGCAGCGCCATCAACCATCATCTTTATAAACATAATTTAGTTAGTGATCAGACACGTTCTTGTAGTCTAGGTTCAGAAACAACAAAGCATATTCTATTGGATTGTGAAAATTACAAAACTATATATCCGATATATACTTAAGTCTTATTAATAAGCTTCTTACTTTAAAGCCAAGCCCAAGAGTCAGTGTTTAAATTGAGTTTGCTTGGTATGTGTAAACATACTTAACAGTACTTGGGCAGTCATGTCAGTTTTCATATTGTTATGTTGTATTGTAACTTTGTATCAAGGAGAGTAGTTGATAGAAGCCGTCGGCTTGTTCTGCAATCCTGTTTCTCACGTTGTGGAAAATAAAATGCGTTTAAACTAAACTAAATTTCAGGCCCTTTCGATAGTTATTGTATATAGTTGTGTTTTTCTCAATTGGAGACTGTTACTGATTCCAGTGTAGTTTTTTTTCTTCTGTCTATTGACATAATGATAATAATTGTAAGGCATGGTTTATTTGTTTTATATTTAGAATTATTTACATAAGCAGGAATATTTTTATTGTAAATAGTTTGCATATTTTGGACAAACATGGTTGCAGTCCTGTCGGCATCTGTACTTTCGTTTAGAAGAGTCCAACTGTAAGACTGTACAGCATTTTTAAAGTTCTGGAATTTATAATGCTCTTGCCCTTGGTTGGAATCGGTTGCGTGTCCTAATATGAACGACAGGCAAACGATCTGATAAGTGCAGGAAAATAATACACTTATTAGATCTGATGATACATCTATAACAATAGGGAAAATATTCCCTAAAAAATAATCAGATGACAAGACTTACATACTAGAAGAACTTTTTTTCTTTGGTTTGATTTTTGACTTTTTGTCCAAAACTCTTTTGCCTGATTCTTTCCAGCTTGGTGGGCATGTACCTTGGGTGGGTCTGGATTTAATTCGGTCAAGAAGTCACTGTCCAGTAATTTTGTAATCTTATTATGATGTTTTAGTTCATAGTTTGGTCATAGCCGCAAAAAATCTTCTCCAAAACTACTTAGCCAATTACTTTGAAATCAGTTCTGTGGGCCCATAAGTGATACCGATATGACAGAGGTGGTTGCTCACATTACAAAATGCTCTAAATCTAAGCGTCTGTGTCGTAAAGAAGAGTCACGGTTGCCTATTTAAAGTATCAAAGGACCCATTTATCTCATCGGCTGAGATAAGAAACCCAGTTCAAAATCATATTGGAAAGGTGTTCCTAAATGTGTTGAAGGATCCGTAGATGGTGACACTACAGATTAAATGGCATAGTAAAATAAAGCTCTTACCATCAATTGTGTGTACTGTTCACCATGCGGAAGCCCTGACGTGAAGTGTCATATAGATCCAGAACCAGACACTCACTTTTTGAGCTATAGGTTACAGACTACAGTTGTGATTGGCTGGTTGCCCATCCCAACGGAGATAGTCCGTAATTGTGAAAATACTGTGTTTTCAGCATGCTGTAGCTTCTGTTTAAATAAAGTTAGCTAAGTCAGGTTTGCTGCATCGCGGAGTTACTTCATTGGTGGTCATATAGGTGCACTGTCTTCCAGGCCAGGTGGGAACTTTATGCTGGGGAAGGACAATGATGTGACCCTGGCAAGAGCACAGTTCATACGCCTGTATAAAGCTGACATCCAGGTGTTGTTCCGTATTTCAATTATCACAAATTAACGAGCTGGGAATTGTATGACAAAAATCCATGCGTATTTTCCTGACATTTTTATCTGTTAAATGCCGTTCACGGAATTTAAAAATGCCAAAATGCTGATTTTTTCGACTGAAAAATGCTAATATGAAAAATAGAAGGATTTATAACTGTGGTCTGTGGCCTATATGGACTCGCGAACCAATTTGAACCCTTGAGGGCTTTTTGAATAATGTGAAACTGCAAAAATTATATTCCGTTCCCTTTCTCATGTTTTGGTTAATTCTGATAAGCTGGGCTGTTTGGATCAAAATTGGATGTGCAGAATACATGAATTTTCTGCAAAAGATGATGACGACATAAAACAATGACTCTTCAAGACGAAAGTTAGTTACAATGTATTTACATAATTTGCATGCTTCCTGCTTATAGAAATATACAATGTAATTGGTTAATTGGTCAATGCTCAATCATTAAAAGAATATTACCAGAAAAAGAAAGTGCTTTTGTTGGAATAAGCAGAATTCTACTTATACAAGTCACAATACGTGCTAAGTGCACTTGGAATTATGACTGAAATTGCTTCTCACACGTAACCCGTCGATCTGTTGAATGCTGTGGAGATATAATGTGCTCTCTCTCTTTCTCTCGCTCTCTCTCTCTCTCTTTCTCTCTCTCTCTAGCTATTTATCTATTTATCTATCATCTATATATAATATTTCGTACAGTTTACCTCTCAAGCCCAACAGGCATCTTGCCGCAATATACAGTATAATCGGCCTGAAAAAGTTTACCGAAAAATGAAAGAGATATGGGGAAACATTTTGTTGAATTGGAAGAAAACAAGTTATCAAAAGGTAAAATTGACTGGACATGAAGGAAGCCGCCATTTGTACTATCAGCTCTTGAGTGCTGTACGAAAGTGAGTAGTAAATATGAACACAAGGCCCCCCAAAAAACACTGATTTACCTGCAACATTCAATTGTCATAAAAAATAAATAAGGCATTGAAAAATATTTATCTACCCAAACACTTCAAATCCTAATTGTTAATGGTTCAAATACAAAATGAAAGTGCTGTCTCTAATGTATGAATATACACAATAATCATTCAAATATATGTACTTATGTACTTTCAGCAACTGCAAGTTGTTTGTGATTCAAGCTTCCTTATGTTAATTGCAGTGCCTATACTAAATCAAACATATCCGAATAAGAGAAAAAATGAAACTTTTCATGTAATATCAGTTGCACAAATATACCCAAGTAGAGTTAGAAAAAAATAAATGTACTGTAGGTATCCTTTTCAGCTGGTTGGTGCTACTGCACTGTGATACAGTCTATTTGCACCAGGTACATTGTCAAAACTTCTGCATTTGTGGGAAAATGTAATCGTTAGCCCCATCCAGATCCTTATGAAAAGTTCTGTGTATATTGCAATAAAAGCATAGAATTACTAACAAACATTAAAAAAAATCTACAATAAACCAACTAGTTAGTAATGATATACATAATGTTGATAATCGTGATAAAACTTCCCACTTATACTTCAGCATTACGAAATAAATAGAATATGTCCGTGATGATGGGATAATGATATTGGTGATTACATTGATTACAACGAAATAGCCAATCATCATTAAAGATAATAATGTTCACTAGTATGACAAAGTATCTCAGGTCACTTTAGTATTTCTGTAAACAAACAAACAAATAAATAAATAACTAAATAAATATTACTATTTAGTTAAAGCCAAATATGATTATTACCTTTTGATAAAATGTATCTTGGAATTCAAGGAGAAATAACGGTTTAAAGTTTTCTCACAATTCTTGCGGGCGTTTGGTGGTAAGTTCGGTTTGTGTTTTGTCAGGATTTGGCAAGATCTGACATCCATCATGTGTCAAGACAAGGGACAGCCAGACAGTGGTTCCAGGGATTGCGTCAACTTTCTTCTGCATGTCTGACCTCATGTGGAAGTGAGCGTATGTTGTGGGAAAGTTATTTACCATTTACCAATGCTCCGGAGAGATGCAAATACGTGCATGTATTTCTGTCGTATGGTCCTTTGTACCCAAATGCAGGCTGCAATACTTAAATCATTTATGTGTAGACCTATGTGTAAAATATGCTGAAAACTGTGTACAAAGTGAATACCATAAAGATAAAGTGAGGCAGGCGTGCAATCATTTCATTCTGGAGCAGTGACATGCTAAACAGATTAGTATGCTATGTGTCAGATGCTGCAAGTCACACTCGAACAGTTTTGTTTTTTTATGATCAGTTGTGTGATTCATGGAGGGTATTGTGCCATATACAAGAGAGCAAAACCAGCAATAGATAAATACATAGATAGATAGACAGACAGACACATAGATAGATAGATAGATAGATAGATAGATAGATAGATAGATAGATAGATAGATAGATAGATAGATAGATAGATAGATAGATAGATAGATAGATAGATAGATCGATCGATCGATCGATCGAAAAGCATTTTAATGCAGTCTCACAGCAATTTGCAAAGCGGCTTCGCCGATCTTTATAAATATTGTTCAATCTATATTAATACTATACATACCTTTAACGCAAAGTGTTGACCAAAGGGTCTGCTATTTGCTCAAATTAGGTCATGGTGACACCAAAATCTAACTGGTTTATCTTGTTAGGTAAAATAAGCATATTGCCAAATTTGAGCCAAATACATGGAGGCATAGAACTGTTCTGTATTACTGGAGAAATGCCACATATTTTGCACAAGTGTGTTTGGTACTGCGCTCTTATTATGTCCGGTAAAGCTTACACTATGTAACATAATGGCAGTCCTCTGATGCTTACATTTAAAACAAAATAATATTGCAGAGGACATGACTGGTTAAATGAAGGGGATTTTTCAACTGAGATTCAAGGACACGTAGAATAAGGATCTAGCAACCTGGTAAACAAGGTTTCGAAAGATAGCTGGTCTAATATGCAAATGGCCATTCAGGTGAGACTACTGTTCATACTGGAAATAAATATCTGAGAGTGTATCTTTTAAAATTTTAACCCAATTAAGTATGAAAGGAAGACGGATATAAACGTCAGGTGCATATTGCTTTAATTTTAAATTGAATTTTGTTTTACACGGATGAAGAGTCATCAAGCAAATGTGCGTATCATTGTCAGCAGAAATATACTTTTACAGACAACTGTCCTCTAGATTAAAATTGTTATTTCCTCACATTGATATAGTGACAGGCTCAAAGTCATTTTTAAGCTGATGTGTGCTACCTTGAAAGGCTACAAGTTTGATATAATTATATGTATAAACAACCAAGAGACAGTTTGCTATCAATAAATTTCAGTTGAGCTAACTTTCAAAATCTATCTTTGATCCGTCCGTCTGGACTTCACATTTTTATTCATTCTCCAGAACCGTTAACTAGATCCATTTCAAAATTGGTTGGTATCTCCCTGGATGGTCGGTGCCAATTGGTATTACTTTGAGAAGGTTAGATTAACAATATACACAGATAACTTGTCCTACAATAGCCATAGGGCCACTATTGTGATAAATTTCTAGATAAAGTAAGCAACGGCTGTCTACAGAGCCTGTTGGTTTGATGATGTTATGTATGTATGTATATATATATATATATATATATATATATATATATATATATATATATATATATATATATATATATATACTTCCTAGTAATCATTACCCTATTCTACAGTCCGAACACTTTACTCTCCATAAGATAACCTGTCACCGTCTAGCATATGTAAATATTTAGGCTAGTCAAAACTCCACAGAGGAACGTGTGCAATATGGGAAAAAGTACTTCCATATATATATATATATATATATATATATATATGTACATGGAAGTACTGTTGCCTATATTGCACACGTTCCTCTGTAGAATTTTGACACAGGTTGTATAAGGCCAAATAAATCAAAGGGTCTTCAGTGTGTTACTAGTCAGAATATGTTTTGGAGCCTATACCCGTACATGTCTCTCTGAGTAGCGGCTCCACGCATAAGCTAAATATTCAGCAAAGACAACCCACATAATATTAAATAAATGTGAACGTGGCAAACTATGAATTAGCTAAATATGTGAAGTTTTGCTTATAAATGCAGAGCTTTATTATGAAAGAAAACTGCCTGTCAAACAAAACATAATTGCTAAATATATATAGTACAGGCTCAGATAGGAACAGTTTGACTTACCCCTGAACGAGTATGTACCCTTTTTTTCTGGATAGCTTATCCTAGTTGAACCACCTGCCAGTGTATAACTAAAGTGAAAACAAACTCGGGCATTATATTCAGTCCTAGTGATTGTAAAATAAACAGTTGCAGCTAGACCACCTATACAAACCAACATAAATCCTCACATGTACTGCAACAATGGACATCATGCACCAGAAATGAAAAACAAAATCCAGGAAGACACCTACTCCTCACTTTAAAAGTCTGCACACAATTCAGCTCCATTTCACTGGCAAAACTGAGTCAATGTTTGGGCGTAATGTGTCCGGTTTGTGACATTTGTCAAATGCCTGAAAGTGAATATTAACACAGAATGATGTCAAAACATAAAATGAAATAACAAAACAGACAAGTCTAAAACTATAAAATTGTTATGACCAACCTTTCTAATACTCTTTGGATATTAACAGCAAAATTTGTAGGGCAAGTTAGAAAAGAATGAAAGTCATTAGTATTGAAGTCAATAGAATGTAATCAAAATTTTGTTTGTAACGTTACTGTGAAATTCTTTGGTCTTGATGAAATTTGACCTCCAGGAAAGACAGTTACAATTTCGTTCAAAATATATTCCAAAATCAGCGCTCGACGCTAAAGCTGAAGTGTTGATAGTGCTTTTCTCACTGTTCATAATTGTTTTTGATGCTTTAGGAAATTTTGAAAGCCCATCTTACCATTTATATATAATCATGTCCCTAAATATTGTCCTCTGATTCATCATTGTTAATTCCACTGAGAAACAAAATTTAACAAAAACAATAACGAAAACAAGTCCAAAATGGGTGCTAGACTAAAGACGTTACCTGTAATTCAATTATGCTATGAAAATCATAGATCGGGGACCAGCCTGTATTTTCGAGTCGTTGATTATACAAGCCGAGAGCCACCTTCGGCGCAGCTGAGTTGTTATATACCTGAGATTAGTTATTGTGTGGGTTGTCGGGCTTTATTCACCCATCTCTGGTTTAAAAATTGTATTGTTTGATGTGTCCATGCATACCATTTCCTGGATACTTTTTTTAAACTGACGGGGATGTATTCTAAAGTATCTACTTATTTACTAAAATTGTCATACTCTAATAAATATTGGATCGAAAAGATACTTTCATATCTACATGGGAGAGGAGTGTATAAAGATATATTCTCTAAAACCTGTTGAGCTCTTTCCTTAAAGATGCACCAGGAAATTCTTGGTACCACTTAACCTAAATGTCCTTATCAGGCAAAGGTACGGTTTTTATTTCATACCTAAACATGATATTTTTGTACTTCTCCACCCGCATTACACGCACATCTGATAAACGGGTAGCTTCTGTTTCTCTCATGTTCATTGAGTAGAGGATTGTGACAGTCCTTTGTTTTTTTTTTTGTTTTTTTTTTTGATGGGCTGTTAGATTTGAAATGTTAACTATTTAAAACGCCTAAACACATTTTTACGTGATGAAAACACTACTTTAGAGGTAGGATAGCTCAATACCACTAGTTGATGAAATGCCAGGTCGAGTACAATGGGGGATCCAGGCTAAGCTTTGAACCGTTCCTTGGCATGCACATTATGCTTATAATGCTGATAAGGACAATGGTGTGCCTGTTATGCCCATATGGCAGACAAACAAAATGATGAACATTCACTGTTATCTGGTACTGCGCAACTAATCAAATGTCTGTTCACTTTACTCTCTATCAGTGATAAAGCTGGACTGCATGCTGTGCTTTAACATACAGCTACTTGTTCCCAGTTCTAAGGGAAAGTTACCAGCAAGTAGCACAATTTGACGGGTATTTCCCCCATACTTTTTGACCGGATATTTGCTCTAAAATGCACTACTTGCACCTAGGTGCTTGCTTACTTTGAAAGTCTTTAAGCTGCTCGCCATGGCTCTAAGGCAGATAATAATAGGTTTTGCCATATTGAAGATATCTTGGGCTCATGGGCTACATTCTTACAACGTTTCCGTTACACACTGAGCATTTATGTTAAACTGTCACCTCAGCATATAAACCAATTGTAACATGTTGGAAACAATTGATGATAAGCATGATGTGGCTTCACGGTTTAAGTGAAGCATCTTGCCCTCCATTATGACATTGGGGATGTTAAAGAACATGACATATTAAGATCAATTGAACAACGTCATGATGTACTATAGCATCTTCATTTATGTAATGTACAAAAATTTAGGAAGTGTCCTTTTTTCTGTTCAAAGTTACATCACGGTGTGGAACATATGTCTAACTCTGTCTCTCACTCTAAAGACAAACAGACAAATATACATGTATATGTATATATATATATATATATATATATATATGTGTGTGTGTGTGTGTGTGTGTGTGTGTGTGTGTGTGTGTGTGTGTTTGTGTGTGTGTTTGTGTGTGTGTGTCATTGAATAATACAGTTTCTTATTCAGGTTTCAGGTTTCAATTTTTTTTTGCAGAAACAATAGCGCTTTAAATGTAGTAATTTGTTCAAGACACAGTGTGGCTGTTTCCCATTACTATTTAACCTACTAATTTCTGTGTCCTTTATGGTATAAACCTTCGTTTTTTCTAGTATATCGCACGGTTGCTTCAAATAATGCATTTCCAGGTTGCGGTTGAATTGTTATTAGATAAAATTCTGCAGTGGCCACCATTTTATGCGGAAAGATTGGCACAAAACCATCAGCAGTACTATGTTTGAACTTTAAAACATGAGGGCTTGGAACATATCTTTCAGCATCTAATAGCTTAGTTACATTCAATTTCATGCATACAGATCTGTAAGGGTTTGTAAATTTGTTGATTCGGTTTATTAATGTTTCAGCAGACATTTTGGCTTCTCTTTTGTCCAATGACACTTTTTCCCACTCCAGGCATGTGCACCAGTGGGGGTCTATACCAGCATTTTCGCAGGTTCTTTCCAGGGGTATCTCATCAAATAAGCTGATGCCACGTTTAGGCCTAAGTCGTTTTTCTGTTTTTCTGAAATGTGCAATATCAAGAAGCGTTTGGTGAATATCAAATGGACTTGTGAGACGTTGGGTATTTTTTCGGAACTGCCGCATTTTCTGGCTGTACTTTTTTTCAAACCATTGAGGAAAGGAAAAGCCAAAGTATGGTAATCGTTTTTCATACTTGCCCTGAACAGTCTGTCGCAATGTATTGAATCTTGCTCCATGATCAGACATTAGAATGAGAATTGTATTATTTAAATTGTAGCCTTCTTTTATTGATTTCAGGAAAGCTTTCAGATCCTTGTCCACAGCCCGAAGTCCACTAAAATAGCCATGACTGTAATCTGAGGAGAACATTACAGACAATTTAGGGTGTGATGGGTAACTCTGGTACAACTGTTTTATTCAATTGAGCATAACCATGTGCTCTGGAAGAGAGCCAATACAATACCCACCTGAAGAAATGTTTGTTCTAAAGTGTAAGTCAAATGTACGGTAATAATAATCAGCAGGTGCATTCTTAAAACCAATCAAGCGATAATTGAATATTGAATACGACCACCCATCTTCTATCCACTGACTGACATACCCTGCATTTTTGAATTTATGACCATCTATAGCTTTAGCATTTTGAAAACCGCGGCGACCTTCGGGTAGTTCCTGCAGTTTATGGCCTGTGAGAAGGGGCATGAAGTTTGCTACAGTTGCATCCCCAACAATGTTGTACCCTTCTAAAATTATTCCATTCAACTCATTCACAAAGAACTTGTGGGTCTCTTTCAAATTCCTAAGCCAGGCCATTCGAGACGTGGAGTCAAAGCCAATCATCAGTACATTTAGTGGCAGTGGCAGTGATTTTGAATGAACTGTTTCAGCAAGTCTTCTTTCAACTCGTTGTTTTCTAGATATACCAGCATGGATATTTTTATACTGGCTACCTTTGCGACCTTTACATTTGACCTTGAGGAAATCTGATGGCAATGACGCTCTATCAGCAATGGGTTTGGCACTTTCACTTGCAAGCACCGTATAATCATCCTTTTCCCTCACTAATGAAACATATTCACAATTAATTGGACCAAACAATTGCTTAGCATGGTCAGTCAATCTAAACATACCATTTTCTGTGTATACCCAATCTTTTTTGGCACAATTTAGTGAGACCTGGTATGTGTAATTTTGTTTTAAATTATCTGGCCACAAATCAAGTTTTGGTTGAACACAGGCTTGTTTCTTAATTCCTATATATGTGCTCTGTGTTTTTTGAAGAGGCCATCCCATTTAACTTTTGAGTTGCATAAATTTGATGCTCAGTAATCTGTGTTTCTTTTAGGTTGAAATCATTCTTTTTTCTGTTCACATGTATTGTTTGCTTTCTCCTGTTTACTTGTATTGGTCGGTTGGTGACCTCTTTGTGTGTTTGCATGACCTTGTTTTTCTTTCCATCCACATATTTTGATCAGTGAGAGGTTTTTCGTGGAGATTGCTTAAACTTTTGGACTGTATGTCGATGATATATAGTATGAAAGACCGTGCACAGAAGAAATACAGCCACTCCAAAATACACTTGACGTTGTACAAGCTTCATCCTGCATATGTTAGGTCATGTATCCAGTGTATCTGCAATTATAAGGTATTATATGTAACTTAATACTGAATTTACCACATGTAACTATCCCCAGGCTCTAATAGCAGACAAAAATCATCATCTGATTAGCAATCCAAAAATCCAGACATTAATTTTTTTATTTAGTTTTGTGTCATGAGGTCAGCCAACCGCTTAGGTGACAGGTCAGTGCACAGTTCAGATCAGGATGTCTCATGTGTGTGAATAGCCATGACGATCGTATCTTTTGACCTGTGCAAAATGTAGATATGACTGAGACTAAGTATTTTCCCAAAACAAAGCTGTGTCAGTAATTTCCGTAGCAAGCAGTGTAAGATATCTATTTTGTGACCACTGGAGGAGCAGGTTTCTAACCAGCAACCCTCGGCGCCAATCACCCAGCTGAAAATGGGAAACGTACATACCAACTGCACCAAGTCCCAATTCCTTTAAAAGATTGATTCAATGAAGATGCATGAATACCATAAAGAAAATGCGCAGTTCATTGTATTTATTATGGTACAAGTGCTGTATATTTCAGGTTTAAAACCATGCCCAATATCCCTGAAACATTAAACTGCTAATTCATTTTTTTATATATTGGCTGCAAAATTACACAGGTTTCAATCCCATGTAAGAGATTTAAAATGCTGTTCTACAGCAAGTTCGTGGATGCTTTATATGTCGACCGACTTTACAACAGCTTTGTATGTGGAGAGTATATAAAATATATATCAAAAATTGTTGATATATAGTTTCTTACATGAGAATCATAATTTGGTATATATGTGTGTGGATAATATCCAAAAACACATAAAAGAGAAGTAAAGTTCCAATTTTTCAAATATCTTCAAGTGTTCAAGCTGTTGAGTTACTTAAGAAACAAGTACTCGTTGGCTGATTTGTTCAGCTTTGAAGTCAATATTTCTCTGTCAGCAAAGTGTATTATATAATCATGTTTATAAAAGCCGGAAACAATTGTATGTATTGATCATTTTGGTTATCTCTGTTGATCAAATTGCACTTCATGATTTCAACCCTTTCTAATCAAAAAGCGTTGCTTTCACAAGCATAGTTTCAGGGGAATTTAGTTTCTGGACTCCACCATCTGAACGTCGAACGCATATAGCATTTTCACTGATGATATATTTCAAAATATACCTAGAAAGAAACATGGCTGATAGAGGGTCACTGTCTGTTCTTTGTATTTGTTTCTTTTTGGTCCAATTTTTTATATCATAGTTCCTCTAAGACAACTGGTAAAATCACGATGAAGTGGTTAATGAGATGCAACAAAATATCATTCATTTTGAAAAACACAGTACTAAATACTTATCGTCTCAGATGTCTTTTTACATTATTGTTTATTTACACAATCTGCACTCCAATATTTGGTACTCTCATGGACTCCATCATCCATCATGTGTGTTAACAACAATGTGCAAATGTTGAACGTCATATATATATACACACACACACACACATATATATATATATAAATATATATATATATATATATATATATATATATATATATATATATATATATATATATATATATACACACACACACAAACATTTCTATGTATGAAGCGTTACTTGGTTTTTGCATATGTTTTTACCCTCTCTCAGTATGGATATTGTGGGAGCATGTGACAAGCTAGTAACACCTCGGTGCAGACGCAACATCCCTTAAAGAACGCTGCCATAAAACTTAAGTTGAAAGATGAATGTTCAGTGTTTGAATACTTCATACAAAGGTGGCTTTGAGCCACTGTAATATCATTCAGGTTCTCCACAAATGTAACTGTTGCCTGGTATTCAGTTGATATGATCCCACTGTGCATCTTTTAAATCTCAGGTTATTTTACCTACTGGAATTCCTTGAATGGTTTCATTCAAGGAGCAAAATGTTACAAAATAGCAATACTCAACCAGTTCGGAAAGAAACAGAGTTAGTATTAAGGAATATTAAGTTCATTTTTTTCTTCTATTTCACTTACATTTAAGGCTGATGTGTGTATATGTGTTTGTTTTTCGCATTTCACATGCGTCTGACCCTTACATCTAAAATATAAAAAACAAGTATCGTATCAATACAACCGCTAAAATACCCTAACGTGTCACAAAATCCAGGCTGTGCCTCAATGAAGTTATAAACGAAACGGGAACAGAGACCTACGCAGCTCAGAAGTATTGTTTTAAAGGCAAATACTCCTTGGAGATTATATTTAGTATTTTAGCAATTATAAATAATGAAATTAGAAATAAATGAGGATATGCATGTCATTTGTTTTTTATGTTTAATGTAAATATTAATTTTCAACACAATTAATAATGAGTTAAGGGAATTTTCCCATTTTGGTCCTAAGATAAAGGTAATGCTCAGCAGTTAACCATATCTTGGTTATTCAATAAGCACATTGTTTCAATATTTGAGACAAAGTGTAGATTTACGGCATGCACGTAGTTACTCTTTTAGAAGGAGAAACTTTTGAAGGGTAACATGTTAATCAAATCTGAAAGTGCGTTCTGTTTTGAAAAATATAACTTTCTCTGTCTTACAATGACATGACAAAAATCATTCTTAATGGCGTACTTTGAATCTGTGTTCAGTTAACACTTTTACAAAAACTACAACCTCTATGACTTGAATTGCTGCCTGACATCACCATTTATAATTTCTTTTATAAGTACCACAACCTGTAAATTAAGAAAAAAATTATATTGCTGCCCGGCAATACCATTTGTAATTTCTTTTATAAGTACCACAACCTTAAAATTCACTATTATTTACTAAGATGTCTATTTTAAAGGTAAAGTAACAAAAGCATTTAGAATCAACATCAAGAACAATGCTGCGTGAATAGCCCGTTTCAGGCAACCTGAGAATATTTACCCCAAAATAAGCCCCAAGCTGAACCCAGCAGAGCCCCAGATCTAGTTCCATATTAAATTGGCCATAGAGGAACTGAGCCAGACAAAATCCAGAACTAATTTTATATGGATATTACTGGCCCTGATGGATGACTTACTATTTTAGTTTAATGAGGATTTGCATTTTCTGGCTGATGCACGAGTTTGAGGCGTCATAAACAGGGTGACAGGACAAAATTCCTGCATGCCAAATACAAGTTGTTAGTGGATATCTCTGTGACACACGTATGGTTGGCCTAGGTTTAACACGTGAAATATTTTTTCTTTTTTCATTTTTTAACCCCTTGTGTGTGGGTGTTCAAACATTGGGGTTTTTTTTTTATCATTTTTTAATTGTAAGTCTACTTCCCTAAAGTTGTTGGGGAAAAAAATCACACGGGGCCACTTTTGTGCATTCATATATGCCCATGAAAAAAGTCTTTTTGGTAAGGCACAACAGCCAAAGACGTAGCTACCTATTGTAGGGGCCAAGAATAATATGCTATGAGCCAGTACAGCACTGTCACAGTTCGTTTTATCCAGTAAGAATGATATTGGACTGAATGAGTTGTCACTTTTCCCTGATCTACTTATTCCTCCAAGTGTCGAGAGTGAGCTGAAGAAAGTTTTTGACGTGTAAGTCTCCGATGAAAATGCCCTTTGATATATTTGTGGAATAATTATCGTATAAGTTAGGTAGCGCACTAAACTCCCGATACATATACCGGTAAAATATGCCTATTTGTACACTCGTGGCTGTCGATAACCTTGTCCAGAGAAGCATATATATATATATATATATATATATATATATATATATATATATATATATATATATATATATATATATATATATATATATATATATATATATATATATATATATATATATATATATATATATATATGAGATTGTGGTATGCCTACTTCGCATGAAAGATATATAAACTGTGGTCAGCATATTTCCTAACCATATATCAACATTAACAGAGAAAAGAGATTAAGCCTGTCCATTAGGTACCAGCAAAATGTGTAATTGGCTCGATCTTGACATTGTGTCAACCGTTTTTCTATAGTGTGTACCCATTTGTTTTAAATGAGGGGAAATCAGTAGATCCTTGATTTAGTAAACAGGCTTTATTTTCAGGCCGGACTGCACTGATTTCCGTAGATGAACTTTCAGTATTTCAACCACCACTGCTTGCTGACTTTCCCGATCCAGACAGCCCTAATTTTATGTTGTGCTATTATTCTGCTGCCCCATGGTCAGTGCTGCTAGCTGTATCGCGTTACATGCTTATATTACTGCCTCGACAGGTATGGCTGGCCAAGATGGACTCTTGTTTCTGGATATTTGACCTTCACAACGAAATTAATAATTATGATTTCTCAAGAAAGAAAAATTGAAAAAGAGCGTATCCAAGGCTACATTATACCTTACTTTCCTTGAAGGTTATATCAAGAGGAGAAAACAAGGGAAGTGACAGGAATGATCTTGCAGTGTTTTGCACTGTTGGCCTTCTTGTTACAAACTAAGTTGCTTAATTTGTTCAGAGTATTTTGGTTTTGTCAAGGTCTGTGCTGTTTGGTGCTTTAATGCCGTGTCATTATTTCATTTTTAGGATTAACTACCACGCCATTGAAGATAAAGTCGGAACAAGAAGGCAGTGTGAATTGCTAAGCTTCTCATTCAACCCATAATAAGTCCCACTCTATTCTGGCAGATGAAGATGTTGGAGAGGAGGCAAAAAATGTGAGTTGCCACTGCATTCTCAATTGACTTACATGGTAACCAATAGGAATGCGTGAATCAGCAGACAGGCACCCAAATTGAAAAAAAAAACATTCGAAGCCTGAGATCCTGAGTATCACCATCCTTTTGAATAATTTTGATCTTGCCAAAAATAAACCAAAAAAATTATGAAAAATCCCAAGATCTATGAAGCCTGACCATTTCAACAACCTGGCTCAACTTACCCAGGGTATATTCCCACCACGTGTGAAGTAAATCTGGCTGGCGGTTTTGGAGAAGTTAAAGAGGAGTTGTGAACAGACAGATGATGGACCATACTATAACCTCAATAAGGCCTCTCTTTGTGGGTTCTAATTAGTACACTGATTTGTCAAAGACATTTTAAACATTACATTAGACAAAATTGTTGTCACAGGCGGGGAAATGGGTCATGACTAATGTTGATGAAAACAGGCTTAGTGTCAATATTGACAAGTGCCAGTTTATGCTGATAGGAACATACCAGTCTCTACGTAAATTACCCGAGCTGAATATTCATATTGATGATCAACATGTGCAACAAGTTTGCTCAGCGAAATATCTTGGAATGCACATTGATTCAAACCTGAAATGGGATCTGCACATGGATAACATGTTTAAAAAATATCTGCTAAAATTGCAATTTTGCGATGGAAGATGTACCAGTGGAGACACTCAACCTCCTCTACAATGCTATTGTACTACCGCATTTTGATTACGCTAATGTAGTGTATGATAATGGTTTCAAAACAGATCTTGACAGACTCCAGAAACTTCAAAACAGAGCTGCAAGAGTAATCTTTGCTGTCGTCATTTAAAACTAGCAGGAATGACATGTTTAAAAAGCTGGGGCGGTTATCACATCACAATAGACGTAAAATGCGTGAATGTATAATGCTGTTCAAATGTTTAAATGGCCTGGCCCCCAATTACTTAAATGAAAAATTCAAACTCAATAGTGACTTCGATTCTTACAATGCAAAAAAATGCCAGAGACATAGTAATCGAGAAAACCGCAAAACAATATTTTAACAGTAGTTTTACACTATCAAGTACAAAACTTTGGAATGAACTCCCACAAGACTTAAAAACCTGCTCGACAATTGGGTCATTTACGAACAAAGTGCTTAGCCATTATTTGGCAAAGGTACAGTTTGAAAAGCTGACTGTCTTTTTACCACTCTATGGACTATATTCATTATGCTGTATCTCTAGTTACAAATTTTGTATTTTAGTTTTTGTATTATATATTTTATATTGTATTTGAATTTATGGACATGTGTGAGTGAGTGTGAGCGATTCGACCACCAAAAATAGTACTTGTACTAAGTGTGTCACTGAGTTAAAATAAAATTTTTGACTTGACTTGGCTTGACTGGCTAGCTGGGCAGGTGGTATTCTTCGGTGTCGAGACTTGAGTTCTTCATAACGCTTTCAGAGCCAAGTTTTCAACTTAGTCATCAGCTTTTCTAGGCGCATGCCCAATGCAGCCCGGGAAAAGTTGTTGACCTGGGGTATTCTCTCTGCAACCATAGGCATACTGGTACTTGAATGAAAGATCTTTTTACTAGGAATACTAATCTGGAATCCTAATGATAAATCAGACTTGTCGGACTTAAGTAAATCGACGTTAGACGTGATTGGCACTGAAACAGTTAAAACTTGATCTAACCTTACTTTAATCCCTTCTGTTCAGTTATTCCTTAAATCTCTTTTTGCATGGACACACTGATTTTGTTTATTGAACATTATATCAATCATATCACATGACCAATCATTGCAGTTGCTTGGCGACATTAAGCACATGTTCAAATATGCCTTACACTAGAAACAAAACGACCAAAGCCGAGCGTGACCTATGTGGGACAGGCCCCTGCCTTTTAATTTCACTCTTCTTGCTATTGTTGGCCTACTCTTTCAGTGAACTTGTAACACACTATCAGTTGATTACACATATAGTTAGATGGACAGCGTTGTTAGCTTAGGCCTATTGAGGCAACGGCACCGTTACATGTGTGCGAGAATTGCCAAACGACCCCATGGTGGGGTAGGCAGGGGTGGTGAATTTGTACTTTGTCGGCGTACATATGAAGGTGCGTGTGACCTTGCCTTTCGCCTACGTGTGGGTTGCGAGTCTACCGCTTTAGCGTGCGCACCCCTTTCTTACTATCTGTTGAGCCCATTGTTATTGTCGTTAAAATCCGTTTCCATCTGCACATTGCTGCGTCTTGTGCTAAGTCTTGCTTCGCATAAGGTTGCTAGTATACGTTACTTCCGCTTCCTGTATGCGTTGGATCTTCGTTTTTGTCTTTGCTTATATGTGTTTCTTTCGAGTATCTTCTCAGATGTCTTCAGCCTGCCCATTAGATTTTTTTCTTTTACATTTTCGACTTGTTCATTGATTGTTGTAAAGAAAACTGCACATGGATGTTCCAACGGTAATCCATTCCCAACCTTGCAAAGGGGATGATGATGATGATGATGATGATGATGATGATGATGATGATGATGATGATGCTGATGATGATGCAGTTTTTCTATCATTATATATCATGACAAACTTCAAGTTCTCAAGAACTATCTGGCCAATTGCTTTGACTTTGCATATACAGTCAAATGATGATGATGATGATGATGATGATGATGATGATGATGATGATGATGATGATGATGATGATGATGATGATGATGATGATGATGCAGTTTGTCTATCATTATATATCATGACATACTTCAAGTTTTCAAGAACTATCTGGCCAATTGCTTTGACTTTGCATATATAGTCAAATGGGGTCACCTAGTTTTCATTTTGGTTACTAGTTGGCCCATCGTCTCTTCACTATTCTGCGTCTGCAAGGGTTGGATTCACTTTGAAAGGAATTACTTAAAATAAAAATGGGGATAATCTCTCGGAACAAAAGGGGGCAATCGTTATCTCTTGTGCCAGTGTGCTTAACTGCCCACTGAATCAATGTTAGCAGGGAGACTTATCTGTAGTATTCACGATTGATTCCGATGTCGCCCTGGAAAATAAAACGTTCAACCTTGCAAGAAGTATAATATCTGATTTATTTGCTTTTTCGTATAATTTTGTCCCACTTTAAAACAGTTTAAAATAAATATTACTACTTGGGTACCAAAACATCGGACATTTCTACAAGGAAAAGGTGAATGCACGAACGATTCCATGTTTTGCAAACCCGAAAATATTTACTGAGATCCCTTTGTCGAAGGTAACAATAAATCTTCATCTGTACATGTTCTTTTCAAGATAACATTACTTCTCTCTCTATCTCTCTCTCTCTCCCTCTCTCTCTCTCCATCTCTCTCTCTCTCTCTCTCTCTCTCTCTCTCTGTGTTTTAGGCCAAATGCGAATAAAATTAGCTTTGCAGTATGTTTTTGACTAAAGTCTAGTTATAATAGGCTTGGGAATATACTTTACGTCACTCACAAAGAGTTGGAATGAAATCTTTATTGTATTTACTTTAAATTTTCATATTAGCATAAAGGCGAATAACTTTTGTTGCGTCACTTTCTTTAAATTAAGTATGTAGGTGGTATTGTGCAGACACCTTTCATTGAAAACATTCAAGATATAAAGGGGAGTCTATAGATAGAATCAAAAGTTATGGCAGTGTTTACCTGTCATAGCCAGGAGTGACGTGCTCCTAACACAGCTTACCAACATTATGTCACTGCGTATAAACATGTGATTGCCCTCTGTTTTTATCAAATTCATCATGGAGAAAATATCTGTCAAACACAAACAGGCTGATAAGTTCATGCCTAGCTGGAACAGTAGGCTAATTACAAGTAAATGGTCCCCAAAGGTGTCAGCACAAGATAACCAAGAAATACTTAGTACGGTAACCTGCACCTGATTGGGCGCAATGGTGTATTAATGCCAGCTCCGCTAAAAAACTATACCTCTGTTTTAGAACTGTGCTATAAAAATTTTGTTCAAGCACAAAAATACACACGTGCACGGGCACTTCTGCACTTTTAAAGGACCTGACACACAAAACTACAGTGCTGTCCAATTGCAGCAGAAAGTTTACATTCTCTGGATCATTTTCTCAATTAACTTTTTCACATGAGAAACACTTATTTTGGATAAATTTTGTATCCTTTTTTTAAGAACTGAGACACAAACTTTTGCTACAATGCTGCAGTCGGACAGCCTTAGACCAGCTGCAACACGTGATCGACCAGCAAAATCACCCCAAAAACAACCACCAGTAAAAAAACGGTCGTTCAAATCAACCATAACCAAGTAGTATGACAAAGTTAACGGAAAAGCTGGCCAACGTGTGCCGTTATTTTGCAGTAAAGTCAACTCAAACACAGCATTTTATTTCAGCTTGTCTGGATGGTCAATTGGGCCAGGGAAAAAGCATACAGCTACATAGCTGCTGCATGTAGCCACGATTGGTGTGGTATCAGCATCTAGTATCGCTAGGTCTCAGGTGTCCGTTCCCCAAGTTACTAGAGCAAACGTATTTTTAAAAGATGACCTACAATCGTAACTTTAATCTGTGTGCTCGGTTGCGTCTGAGGCAGTTATCAATTTAGTTATAAATGCAACACAAAGGCATGCATGTACACACGTTGAGCGCCATTTTAAACATGTGTAATGCATTGTGGGAAAGAAAAATCACAGCATTTTTAGCACTGTTCCAGGTGTCTGTTCTCCGAGTTACCAGGGCAAAGGGTCGTTAGAGGACTTTTAAAACATGACTTACTATGTTAACTTGATTCTGCCCGCTTGGTTGTGTGAAGCAGCTCTAATCATTAGTTACAAATCCTGATGTGACACTGCATGCTCGAGCTTCATTTTGAACATTGTGCAATTAATGCATTGATAACGGGACGTTTCACAAAAGTATGCTTGATTTGGATATCAAAGTGAATCATGGCCACAGCATATATATCATCATTGATACTCTGAAATGATTGCAGAATATATTCTTTTGGTTTCATATATTATAACCCTCTTCCCACCCCCACTCGGCAAATTCGTCCCAATGCTCACTTACAAACCATTGGCATTGGGTGCGGAACTCATTATTTTCACAATGGCAGCCAAAACGATTGGCTATTTGGAAGAGGTAACGTCCAAAATATATCTGTGATTAGTGTTAAAGGAGGGTAATTTGTCAAATGAATGTAACGTACAAGATATAATGGGACTTTTCGAGAGTTAGCATTACCTGAAAATGTAAATACAACGACAATTAGTGACCAGTTGTCTGCTTCAGAATTAAGATTTTGTATCAGACATAGAAGTCGCATAGAAGGGAGTGAAATATGGGTCAGCAATAGGCTGAGTGCCAAGCGCCCCACTGCGTCAAAGACAAAGCTCGATGGTTGTCCCGATAGTGGATACAGGTCCTAAAGTACTGGCATGTTTTCATATAAGTGGTAATGATGCAGCAGAAAGGGGGTGAAATTATGAATTTCAACTATCTTTTAGGTAGCATGGTACCATTTCTAACTTTATATGTTAATGCACAGTTAAAAATCATGCATGTATTGGTGCAAATATCCGTATTTTTGCACTCCAATATCATGAATGTACTATGCAAGCAAACGATATACAAGGGGGCTTTTTCCAGTCTACGTTTGTTCTGTGAAATGGTCTAACAGTGACATACACAACCACACTTTCATGCATCTATTCATTCATACACACATAAAATTGATCACACCGCCCTTAATGACGCTAAGTCATTATACTGAACTGTAAATCCAGGTCATCTGAATCTGTGAGGAAAACTAGGTGTATCGTGAATGAATACAATTATCCGAAATTAAGTAATCAAGGAACACCTTTCACTGGTAATCTTTTATCGATGGGAAAGCACTTGTAAACTGCTCACTTTTTATTTTCCAGAAAACAAACGAGAAGACTGTGATAGTATTTTG